>CAUYQU010049725.1:0-57843 GCA_963574635.1 Cheracebus regulus
TCCCTTTCTCCTCCTCCTTCTTCCCTCCTCCTCCTCCTCCTTCTTTCTTCTTTCTTCTTATTCCTCTTCTTCTTCTATTGTGTGTGTGTGTGTGTGTGTGTGTGATGGAGTCTCACTCTGTAATCCAGTGAGACTGGGTGCAATCTCAGCCTCCTGGGTTCAAATGGTGCTCCTGCCTCAGCCTCCCAAGTAACCAGGACTATAGGCATGTGCCACCACACCCAGCTAATTTTCGTACTTTTAGTAGAGACTACATTTTTTTTAATTTAGTTGTACTTTTGTTGGCCAAGCTGGTCTCGAACTCCTGGCCTCAAGTGCTCCACCTGCCTCAGCCTCCGAAAGTGCTGGGATTACCGCCGTGAGCCACTGTGCCCGGCTGACTTCCTCCTTCTTGTAAGGACACTGGTTATCAGATTAGAACCCACCCAAATTCAGTATGACCTTACCTTAATTTGAGTACATCCTCAAAGAGCCTATTTCCAAATACAGCCACAGTGACAGATTCCAGATGGACATGAAGTGGGGACATGCCTGGGTCTCAAATGTGCTTCAAGGCTTGGTATAAAGGATGCTGGCCCAGGTGTCCTTGGGCCACCTGCAAACCATGCCCTTGGGCACATCCCAAGCCACAGTTCCATCATCTGTGAAATGAGGTGACGCCCCACACCGATGCCCTGCCCAGGGTAGCTGGGAGCATGAAGTGGGGCACATCCACCGGAAGTCCTCGGAGAACTTCAGCTGGCGAGCCTGGCAGGAGAGATCCTGAAGAGCCCATATGCATCTGTGGGGCCGTCTTTCCCACAAACCGGGTGCCGTGAACAACTGAAGTGTATTGTCTCACGGTTCTGGGGGCCAGAAGCCTGAAGGAGAATCTGTTCCGGGCCCCTCTTGCTTCTGCGTCCTTGGCTGTCTTCATCTTTGCCCAGGTTCTCCCTGTGTTTCCAAAGTTCTCCTTTTTATAAGGACACCAGTCATATTGGCCCACCCTGAAGGCCTCGTTTCAGCCTGTTACCTCTATAAAGACCTTATCTCCAAATAAAGCCACATTCTTAGGTACGGAGGGTTAGAAATTCAACACCTGAATTTGGAGGGTCACCGTCCAACCCACAATAGTCCCCTTTAGGCTTCAGGAAGGGAGCGAATCTCAGGCCTCACAAAAAGCTTTTAGAAATGTAAGGTCCTTGAAGAAGGAATTCCTTTCCAAGGAATGGTGCTGTTAGAGCAGTTGGGAGAAAGAATACAGGTTTCTGGTGACCTACTGTTAATAAAAGAGATGTGTCGTTGTCCCCTGCAGGCCTTGGGGACATGGCAGTCTCGAACACCATAGGAAGCAATGTGTTTGACATCCTGGTAGGACTTGGCGTACCATGGGGCCTGCAGACCATGGTTGTTAATTACGGATCAACGGTAAGTTCCCCTCACCTTGAATGGATGTGTTTTACCAGAGAGGATAGTGGCATTGGCCCAGTTCCAGCCAGAGGCTCCGGGAGATGCCCTCCTTTTCTCTGTGACACTCAGGCACCTACTTTCCATGACAGCTTCCAGAGCATCCTAGGGATGTCTGCACTTCCACTCCTTAGCTCAGCCCGCTGGCATGCCTGTCCCCGTCCCAGGCCGACTCCTCAGATGAGCAGGGTCATGACTTGAATCCATATTTCCCTGGCCCTTCATGGCCATGTGGTCACCCGTAAACACCTGTGTTTTCCTGATGAGGGAATGCACTGGCCGAGGCATGCTGGGATTCCAGGATGGATTGGCTCCCAGCAGTCAAGAGATTCAGGGCACGTGTGTTTGATTTTCCAGGTGAAGATCAACAGCCGGGGGCTGGTCTATTCTGTGGTCCTGTTGCTGGGCTCTGTCGCTCTCACCGTGAGTGTTTACAACTCCAACACAGATGCCTCATGCATACTTGATTTCACCTGATTCTGCCTCGTCACTTCCGTGACTCTGAACCCCCGTCACTTCCCTTGGTAGTGAAGGATAAAGGCAAGAAAATGTGGACGTTCACAGATTCACCCAAGTCCAGTTTCTTCAATGAGCATTGGCACCTCACTGTGCTTTCCCTGACTAGATAAGAAGTCCCCAGAGGAAGTGAACAGCACTTTCTTCCTGTGGCCTGGCCCAGTCCCTCTCTAGCGCCATCAGGAGAGAAATCTTCCCCTGCCCATCTGAGCTGACAAATGGGAGGCGTGACATCCCTCAGGATGGCACGTCGGGATAATTGAGGCCTCCTTCCCCCACATGCCCAGGTCTGTGCTGAGCACTTTATTTCGGCATCCCTTTATTCTCTCCTTACAACCACCTGATGTGGGAGGTGCTATTATCATTTTCATTGCAGAAGAAATCGGGGCTCAGGGATTAACTTTCCCGTCGTCACAGAATTGGGCAATGGCAAAGCTAGGATTTGAAGCCAGGTTGGTCTGTTCTGATGGAACTCATAACTTTTGACCCTGAATGCTCCAGTGAGGTTCTGGGATCCAGCCCCAGGAAGCCTTGATTGAGGGACAAAGAGAAAGGCAGTGGAAGGAAGGATAGAAGGGTTAGGGAGGAATGCAGGATAATTCTGTGCTTTAACCCTCTACCCCAAACACACACACACACACACACACACAGAGAGTGGGGGCGGTGCTCAAGCAGACATTTGCAAAGCCAGGGGTCCATAGGAGGCTTGGAAATTGTGCTAAGGAAGTGGGGGGAAAAGATCATGGTGCCATGCTCTGAAGCACAGGGGTCATCCAGCTAAAGCCCCTATTTGTCTCTAGAGAAGGCCTGGGCAAGGAGGACCACATGCCTATGACCGGCTGGGAGGAAGTGACGTGCGTGCCTGGGCCGGGTCAGTCCCATGAGGGCAGCTGCTGTGTGTCCCTAGGTCGATGCGGCTGGGCCAGAGACGCACCCTTTCATGGGGCAAGTCTAAGCCCTCTCGCTTATTCTGGTCAAACTGAGGCTCTTCCTGCAGCATCCCCTACACTTGCCCACATTCTGCAGAATGTTCTAGGCTTCCTCACATAGGTGTTGCTTTCCTGTAGAAATGCCTCTTATATCTCTTTGCCCCGCGAGCCTAGCTCCCGCACTGTGTCCTCCCAGGTCCTCGGCATCCACCTAAACAAGTGGCGGCTGGACCGAAAGCTGGGCGTCTACGTGCTGGTTCTCTACGCCATCTTCTTGTGCTTCTCCATAATGATAGAGTTTAACGTCTTCACCTTCGTCAACTTGCCGATGTGCCGGGAAGACGATTAGCGCTGAGTCGCGGCCCCTGGGAGCTGATCTGGACACCCGGTGACACTGGCGTCCTCCTCTGCCCACCACCCCCCACCACAGGTCTCTCCTGCATAGGCAGCCACCGTCTGTTCTTTCACACACTGGAAGGAAGAGCCATGTGGTCTTTGTCTGGTCACTGGCCAGGCTGCCAGGTATCCTCCTCCTCCTTGGAGTTCTGCCCTTGCAAGGCTGGATTCGGTGGCCATTATCTGAGCAGCTTCCAAGACCCCTGAGCTGCCAGCCACGGAGATGTGTCGAGCGTCTCGTCTCTCCTGCACACGTTAGTCAGAAGGACTTCTGCATGCAGTTTGTCTTTCTGTTCTGCAGGCAGCCTCGGAAATGAGGTCATTTGTAAGCACGAGCTCTCATAGGGCAGGTGCAAAATAGGAATGTTGTTCTCAAGTGTCACCTCCGGCCCAGAGGTGGTTCCTTAGGCAGCAAGTACCCCTGGAGCCTCTGATTTCTGCCGGAAGCACCCACAGTTTGGAAGAGGCAAGACCTCAACCTGTTGGGGGTTTAGGGCCCATGATGGCAGACATTCTACCCCTTTTCCTGGAAAAACTGGAAGAATGAAAATAGTCTTTTTCTGCAAAAGAGAGAAAATGAGTGAATATTCTCACTTTAATTGATGCATTCAGAAAATAAGCAATGAAATATTAAAAAGGAAACATCATCTAGGTCATCATACTTGAAAACTTCCATTCCATATGAAAGGATCTTGCTAGAGACCAGAAAGGTCATGAGCATAGAGACGCAGATCCTCTGTGCACCATCTGGCATTGGCGCTGACATGCTTGGTTTGGGATGGAGAAAAAGGGGAGAGACGGACGTGGAAAGGTGCTAATTCAGAGACTGGAGATTATAGTTTACAGCTGTACTTTCCAGATCTTCTATGTGACAAGCACTGTCCATGTGGGTTTGTCGTGTCTTTGTTAATGCTCTAGTTTCAAAACCACCCTGTGGAAAGGCCCAGTTGTTTATATGCCCAACAAATTTCATAGCCTGCTGAACTGGACTGAGTGTCCAAAGTGCTGGTTAGTGATGAGAAGAGAGATTGCCTGCAATACAACAAATTGCTTTCTGGTTAGCTGAAAGCAAGTGTGAAAATCATAATTTAGAATATGTAGAGCTAAGCTTCTGGAACCATGTCATTTACATGTGAAAGGCCACGAATGGTAGGCTGACTCAAAACTAGATAGAAATATATAAAATAATTTTCCACCCCTTCATCGCTCTCAAATATATATTTAAAAGGTGTATGAATACAAACCAGGTATGGTTTCTAAAAAAAGAAAGCACAATTAATTTTATAGAGAGGTTTTTTATTTTTTTAATATTTCTATTGCAAAAGTCTATCCGATTTGATGCACTTTGAATGTTGAGATATTTTGCACGGATGAATGTATGGGAACCACCCATGATGATGTAAGAGGAAAGAACATTTTTCGTGATTCACCAGACATTGCTTCCAACTTGGTGATGAGTTTAAATCCAGTAGCTAATTCCTTCCTGAGACTCAAAGATGGTGACTCAGGTGGAAATTTCTGTGCTCTTTAGGGCCTCCTGAGTTTCAGAAGGAGGAAGTGTTCATGCTTGTGTCCCTGACTTCCCTGTTGGGTGGGCCTGCCATGGGCCCTCACCCCTCACCCCCAGGCTTCTATTTGGGATTCACATCAGTATTCGTATCATACCTACACCAAGTTCAAGTTTTCCTCTTTTTGTTTTTTATGCAGAAATTGGGCTCAGTGGTCTTCCTCTTGAAGATGAGGGTGATTTTCCTAAGAAATCAGCAAAGCACGAAGGCAGGGACCCTGCAGGTTCACCAGTATAAACTTTAGCTGCAGGGACTCCAGAACCCTTGGGTCCACTCTGTGCCCTGAGTAGCTTAGTTCTCCTGATTCCTCCTGTCTTACAGGCTCAGCCAGGTTCCAACGTGCTTCTGTCTCTATTTTGATTCTCCAAACTGCCCCGGATGTATGTAGGGATTATTCTCCCCATTTAACAGAAAGTAGTGTCTTGGAGAGGTCAAGGGACTCTAGTTCAGTGGCCAGTCATAGCAGAAGGGAGGCCAAGCACCAGCGCATCACCCCTCCCAGTCCAGCCTCTTTGAGTTGGCCACGCTTGGGGAGTGAGTGTGGGTATGACTTCATCCTCCTGGTTGGTTCTTACTGTTTGAGTCAAAACCTCATCAATATATCATTGACCCCTGGGTTCCTCAGGTCATATCCTAATATCTGTCCCTATCCAATGCCTCTATTTTTTTCTTGAAAAAAAGACCAAAAATTATTTTTAGCTATGACAAGGCACAGGCCATGTGGCCCCTGATGGCATCCCTGCTGGTTCGATTCTCTGAAGCCTTGTGTAGCTCTCAGAGCATACATATCCTAATTACCCTCCTCTTCCTCAGCAGAATCCATTTGAGATTGTAAATGGATACTCTTAGTCTCTAAAGTTGCAGTTAGAAACTAAAATAATGTTTTTAATATGTGATGTGCTCCTCTTGGCTAATTTTCTTTGACTTTAATGTGCCAATGTAACTTCCTTTAAAGTTTCTATGCATCTATTAAATCTAGAAAACTATACACTATAGGTGGAAAATTCTCTTTTTTAACTAAATATTTTTCCATCACAAGTTTTAAAAATTGCATAATTAATTAGGCCATCATTTTAAAATTATGCTTTCATTACTACGAAGGATTACTTTATTTTATTCCCAAAGCTAATTAGCATGGGGTAATTACTCTGGTACAGAAATAGGCAATTGGAAAAAATGAATTTAGCTCTTCTCATTGAGGGCAGGAAAGAAGGAAAAAGCAAACCATTGTACTCAGATGGAGAATGCCTGTAGACACAGGAGCAGGTTCCTGTGGACTTCTGGCTTGGAATTTGGCCTCGCCAGGTGAAGCCTGGTTAAGGTGGAAGGTGTCCAGTGTCTTAAGAACCTGGTCCTGGAGGAAGGTTCTGGGTCAGCTGCAGTGAGAGATGGGTGTTTAAGGGCACCGTGAGCAGGACAGAGTCCTCACCTTACCCGCCCCATCCTTCCTTTACCCACAGTCTGCTGGCCCTTGTGTCTCTTCCCCTTGTCACCGGTGTCTCCTCCTTATGCACAGAGCTGGGTGCTCTTATGAATTTTCTTGTTTTTATTTTTTGAGACAACATCTTGCTCCATGGCCCAGATTGGAGTGCAGTGGTGCCATCTTGGCTCATTGCAAACTCCGCCTCTCGAGTTCCAGCGATTCTCGTGCCTCAGCCTCTCAAGTAGCTGGGATTATAGGCGCATGCCACCACACCCAGCTAATTTTTGTATTTTTACTAGAGACAGGGGTTTCACCATGTTGGCCAGGCTGGTCTTGAACTCCTGACCTCAGGTGACCCACCTACTTCAGTTTCCCAAAGTGCTGGGATTTTGGGTGTAAGCCACCACACCCAGCCTGCCCTTGTGAATTTTCACCTGCTCATTACCCCTCACTTGTTAAGATTATTTCTTGCTTTTGCCCCTGTGGGTCCCCTCCCTTGACAGACTCAAGCAGCTGATAAGGCACCAAGCTTCCCTGACCAGGTGGGGTGTGTGTATCACCCAAGGGCAGTCCTGCAGACCCTGACCAAAGCCCATTCCTGGGCGGCTCCGGGTCCAGGTTTCTTCCACCTGCTCTTCCCTGTTAATGGGAATTTGCAAGCCTAATAGCATCAGCAGGAGCCCACATCTCAGAGAACCCCCGACTCCCGGTGCAGACCAGGAATTCTGGAAGGGTGTGGGTGGTGTCATTGCTGGATACCCTGCCTTCTGCCTGTCCTTTCTCCTCTCTGAATCCTGGGGCCCCTCCCCTCTTTAAAGCTGGGGTGGACAGAGGGACAGGAGAGGTTGAGGAGAGGATCAGAGTTCATCCTCCCTGGGAAAACGCAAGAGCAATTCCCAAGCCAGTGGCTGAGGCTGCCTTCCCTGCCTTCCCTCCACGTGAGTCGGGGGACTGGGGCTTAGTCGGGGGACTGGGGCTTAGGAAACGGAACTGGGAAGGTTCTGTTGCCGTATTTTAGAACTTTCCCCCTGGGATTCAGCAGTTGAGAAGCAGAGTCCTTTGTGCCCAGGGTGAATGGGTCCTGGGGGAGGGGCTGGTCTTTTGTCTCCCACCCCTGTCTTTCCTTTCCTTCTGGGCCATGCTCCTCCCTGGCTGGAAAAAGGTGGCTGTGCTGTCCCTGTGATCATTCTCAGCAAATGCTTGTGGCTCAAATAAAGAACTTACCATTAGGGTGAAAATCCTCAGGAGATTGTACCCAAATGCCATGCTTTAAATATTCATGGTCTCTCTAATGCCCTCCAGACGTGATTTCCATAGGGGACATCCTTCCCTAGGGGCAGTTAGGGGGCATACATGGGGCACCCATGGTGGTCCTCATCTTGGCAGCTTTGTTGCCACACCGTGCCCATAGAAACTTCTAGAAATTTCTGAAAATGCTCTGTGGGCAGATCTTGGGTGGCAGGAAGTCCATCAACCCCCACCCAATCCTGAGCCCGAAGCACTACCCTTGCTCTCTCTTTATGTGTGCACACCCAAATGATTTCCTGGTCTCTGTAGCTCACCCTGTGAGCCCCTCAGGCATGAAGCCTCCTCCTGGGGCCCCTTCGCCTTGCTGCAAAGAGATGTTCCCCAAAGGGCATATGCACAGGGTACAGATTTTGTTTTTGTTTTTGAGATGGAGTCTTGCTCTGTGCCCAGGCTAGAATGCAGTGGCTCGATCTCAGCTCACTGCAGCCTCCCCGTCCTGGGTTCAAGTGATTCTCCTGTCTCAGCCTCCTGAGTAGCTGGGACTACAGATGCCCGCCACTGTGCTTGGCTAATTTTTGTATTTTTAGTAGAGATGGGGTTTCACCATCTTGGCCAGGCTAGTCTTGAACTCCTGACCTCGTGATCCATCCACCTTGGATTCCCAAAGAGCTCCGATTACAGGTGTGAGCTACTGCACCCAGCCAGGGTACAGGTTTTAAAAAGACTTTTTTTTTTTTTTTTGAGAGAGAGGGTCTCACTTTGTTGCCCAGGCTGAAGTGCAGTGGTGCCATATTGGTTCATTGTAACCTCTGCCTCCTGAGTTCAAGCGATTCTCCCACCTCAGCCTCCCAGGTAGCTGGGACTACAGGTACATGCCACCACACCCGGCTACTTTTTGCATTTTTAGTAGAGCAGTTTTACCATGTTGGTCAGGCTAGTTTCGAACTCCTGACCTCGAGTGATCCGCCTGCCTTGGCCTCCCAGAGTACTGAGATTACAGGCATGAGCTACCGTGCCTGGCCAAAAAAGACATTTTGATTTAGATGGCTGTATATGCTTGTTGATAAATAAAACTAAATTGAGACACTAATTTTGTGCTCAGCTTTAGGCTGGGTAGCTAATGGGAGGATGTCCAGCCTATCACTGTGCTCCCAACCCAAGGAAAGGGGTGCCTGCCCAGAGTCAGGAGAATAGGTACTTTCCTTCCATTCTGTAACCACGATGGGGCTGTCTTTTCAGGGAGGCGAGCTGAGAGGTTTTAGGGCTTTGATTATTTTATGGGGGTTTTAAAACTCCTAACTTTTCAATGACAAATGGCTCCCAGGTGCCATTGTCTCTGTTAAACCCTCAAACACTCACAAGCACACACTGCCAGGGGCACAGGTGGTCTTTCGTCTTTTGCCTGCATGTTTCTAAGGCTCTTGATC
Source organism: Cheracebus regulus (assembly GCA_963574635.1). Lineage (NCBI taxonomy): Eukaryota > Metazoa > Chordata > Mammalia > Primates > Pitheciidae > Cheracebus > Cheracebus regulus. Next base: position 8,954 of record CAUYQU010049725.1, read on the forward strand.
AGATCTCACAGTGTCAGTGTCCAGCTGTCAAAGTTGTGAATCTTCCTCCTTCTTCTAACAGGGCTGACAACATACTCTCTTCTAGGCTAGTACAATGTCTGATGCTGGGATGCCCTGGTACCGGGACTCGAGGGCACAGGTGGCATCTCTGAGAGCTGAAATCCACACTGTGCCTCTGGAAAAGCTGAGCCCTTGGCTATGTGGCTTTTCCATCCCTTGGAGTTACAGGTCTGGGGACTGGCTGCTCCTTAGTTATAACCCCTGTGAATGCCGGCCTAAGCCACACCTATTCCCACTGTTGCTAGAATACAAATGGTTGCCTTTTTTTTTTTCTTTTTGAGAAAGGATCTCATTCTGTTGCCCAGGCTGGAGCACAGTGGCTTGATCACAACTCACAGAAGCCTCAAACTCCTAGGCTCAAGTGATCCTCCTGCGTGCGAAGTGGCCGGGACTACAGGCACATGCCACCACATCCAGCTAATTTCTTTTTATTTTTTTTTAGAGACAGGATCTCGCTGTGTTGCCCAGGTAGGTCTTGAACTCCTGGCCTCATGTGATCCTCCTGCCTTGACCTCTCAATGTGCTGGGATTACAAACTGAGCCACCGCACCCGGCCCAAGCAGTTGCTTCTTATGCAACATATTGATTGGGACTTGTCCGTGGACCAGGCCAACAAAATTCTTAATCTTGCAGAGAGTCGTCAGTACCCTCATCACCCCATCACTGGAAAACAAATACTTTACACTGTCAAGAGAGGGAATGAGCGCTTTTGGTTTCTAGATGCATGGTTTGGTGTGATCTGCCTTTGTGCCTAAAGGGAATGTCCCAAGCAACAGAGCCTTCTTTGCTGCCACTCCAGAATTCTCAACACAGAATTTCCCAAGTCCATCCGGGACAGACACGCAGTCCTCTTTCAGTGGGAGAAGAGCGGACTTTCCCCTCCTGAAAATGACTGGAGTGTGAATAAGGCAGCTCTGTTTTTCCAAATAAGATGTTCTTGTGAGGTGTTTTTTTTTTTTCTGGCCACTGGGCATCTCTGCCCTCACCTTTCATTCCTGCCCTCTAAGCTGCAGACCCCATGACCGCACTGTCTGCTTCCTTGAGCTTCCTGCACGAGGCTTGGACCTGGGGGACCTGGAGCCCATGTGGACAGAACTCTGGCTGAGCCACTGTGGCCAGCTCTTGGGGAGCCCAACAGTGGGGTTGCTGGTCTGTGAGGCTGAGTCTCCATTTCAGAGCACACACTCCCTGGCAGGGCGCCTCTGCCTGTGTCTCCTGCCCAGCAGCCGCCAGCAGGGAGTAGTTGCTGGTGTCTGAGCACAAAGAGAGCTTTGATTACCTAGAGAGGAAAAAGGCTGTCAGCTAGATGCAGCCAGGTCCATGGGTAGATGCAGGAGTTGCTAAGGAAGGGGTGGGGCGAGGAGAGGCCAGACGGATCCAAGATGCCCAGGGGGATGCCAGACGCGGTTTCTGAGGGAGACCTGGGTCTTCCTGGGCCCTGTCCTGACCTACCAAGTAGCAGGCCGATGGAATCAGAGGACTCTCATGTCCTGAAAGAACCTCCTTAAAAACAACCAAAACCAAGAACTTTTGGGGCTGTTCACACATCATTCGAGTGCCCCCTAAGATCGTCCTGGCATGCTGAGCTGCACACCACCATCTTTGTTCATTCTCTCTCTAATGGGCAAAGCAGGAGCATAGTTGAAAAATTATAAATAATGAGTATGTTTATCCCACTATTTATTTTTTCAAAAACTGGGACCTCCTGCACTGTGAATGCTCTGTGATATGAGATTCTTAGTTTAATAAAACTGTCATTAAATTTGAATTGATATTATTGGTTACTGAACACTGGCATGAGTTTATTTTTATTGTGAAAAAAAATCTGCAGTAAATCTAAACTAAACCTTTCTAAGAAATCTAGCAGTCAGTATTGTAATGCAATATATCAAAATCTGTACACTGTCAATAAAATAAATGAGCACAAGTTGTCTTTCCCTAAATAGAGCTTCTATTCATGTTTTAATAGACATGCACATATTTGTATTTTTAAAAGAATTCTATACATTGGAATAACAGCCATTTGAAACCATTTCTATTTGCATATTAAGAAAAAAATAAACTTCAAAAAGGAGAAGGGGTCGGAGCTTTTTAATGACAATGGTCGGCAACAGAAACAGAGTAGAATTCTCATCAGTTTCCTTGGCTAGCATGAGTGAGTCCAGAATGACCCAATCTTAGCTCATCAGCTTCCTAGGGTGGGACCTGTGCAGTCACCTATGGCCGACATTGGAAGGATACAGGTTGGTTGTCACCACCTTAGAAATTCTCCATGATTTTTTTAAAAGGGGCCCCACCTTTTCCTTTTGCAGCAGGCTCTGCAAATTACATAGCTGGGCCTGCTCCTCAGAAAGAAGGTCTACGTCATCAGCTCTTATGTCATGGGAAATTGAGGTTTGCGAGTAGAGGTTTCGGTTCATTCCCTCATTCTGCAAAACATTCCTGAGTCCCAGCTGCCATGGGTGTCACCACACACTTTAACATACACACGAATCAGTTGAGTATCTTGTGAAAAAAGCTGGTTGTGGTTCGGCAGGAATGGGAAGAGACCCAAGATGCTAGAGTTCTAGCAAGTTCCCGGGTGATGCCCACGTAGCCTGTTGACATTGAGCGGTGAGACGATAGATCAGCCCGACTCACACCCAAGCCTGCTCACAGATGGCTTCTGATCAGTCTGCAGCAAGACGAGGGCAGAAATCAAGAGAGAATATAAACATGGATGGAAATGTGATGAGTAATTTTGTTGGAATCTGGCTTTGCATTGGATCTTTTCAGTAATTTCTTTGTATTCCATTACAAAAATATCTGTCCACACTGAATTAAAATTGTTTTAAAATATTGTTTGAATCTTGCTCACAGATAGTTCAAGAAGTTCTACTTTAGATGAGAGTTGGCTGGAAACCCCTTTCATTTTAACTCATTCCAGTTCATCTAAGAGATAGGAAGTCAGTTATGAAGTAGGAAGGACCTTGTCTCGGTCATTCTAGTGGGTGGGCTTTGTGGGTTCCACAGGCCTTCTACTCAAGGCTCTGGACATCCCGGTGTCCCTCATGCTATCTGGCACTTCATGGCTTACAAAGCCAATGAAACAGAATGGGTGTTATCCCCGCTTTACAAAGGGGTCTCTAGGCTAGCAACTGTGAGAACCAGCCTAAGAAGCCACAGCCCCTTCCATTGCCCAGGGCTTCCCAGAACAGACAAGGGAGCAGGAGCTTGGCTGAATCCCACCTGCCTGCGAGCTTGTCCCCTCAGCTGACTTCACAGCCACAGCTCAGTCTCCATCAGCTTGGTGTCTTTGTTTTTTGTTTTGGATATTCTGTTTGTTTGTTTGTTTCAGAGACAGGGTCTTGCTGTGTTGCCCAGGCTAGACTTGAACTCCTGGGCTCAAGGGATCTTCCTGTCTCAGCCTCCCAAGGACCTGGGACAACAGGTCCAGGCCCACCCCAGGCTCTCTCAGCTTGTTTTGATGTTTTCTAAGTTGCTCCAGGCAATTCCAAGTTCACATGGGTCCTGGTGGAGGTGGTCTGCTGGTCCTCTGGCTCCAGGAGCAGCCTCTTCCAAGCTTCTGTCACCCGCATTTGCTAGCTGGTGTCCACTGGGAAGAGCAAAGTGGTAGAGTAGCGGGGAGACGTGGGAGTGGGTTCTGACCTCTCTCTGTCCCCACCAATGGACTGTCTTCCATGACTCAGTCTATACTCACTGCCTGTGAGGTCCAAACGTCCTGTCCTCTGCCTTGAAAGTCAGATCGTGGTAACCCTGGGCTTTTGCTCTTGTTGTCCATTCTTCAGGTTTTAATACTGTAGAGAGTGTCCTTCGGAATAAACAAATCCTCTTGTGATTCTCCTCTGCTTTTTTGTTTGTTTTTGAGACAGATTCTTGCTCTGTCACTCAGGCTGGAGTGCAGTGGTGTGATCATCACTCACTGAAGCCTTGACTTCCGGGGCTCAAGTGATGCTCCCATCTCAGCCTCTTGAGTAGTTAGCACTATAGGCGCATACCACCATGCCTGGCTAATTTTTGTATATTTTGTAGTGACAGGGTTTTGCCATGTTGCCCAGGCTGGTCTCAAACTCCTGGGCTCAAGAGATCTTCCCGCCTCAGCCTCCCAAAGTGCTGGGATTACAGGCGTGAGCCACTGCGCCCAGCCTCCTTCTCTTCATCATTTCCCCATCTCCTCACCTGGCTTCTCCTCCACCTGCTCCCTATACGAAAGTGTTTCCCTGCATTCCAACCTGGAGCCTCTTTCTTCTGCCCGGTGGTTCTCCGTCCTGGCTGTCCACTGGAGTCATCTCTGGATTGAAAACAGAACACAGAAACCTTCGTTGACTTCCAGTTGCCTCAGTGGGCCATTTCAGACCTTTGGTAACCTGGCCCATGTTTCCGACATCATCACCCATGAATGTCTCTTCTCCCTCCTTATCTCGCATGACACTGTGCCTGTCATGCTATTCCCTCTGCTTGAAACAGCTTTCGCACTCCTCTGTCCTGCAAGGAAAGGCCCTACTTCCTTCAAGCCCTTCCCAGACCCCCAGGCCAGGGTGAACCACCTGCTTCTAGTTTTTATTCTTTTGTCTGTAAGCTCGATTCTGTTATTCTTTGGTAATCATTCATTTGGACTGTTCTGGAACAAACTCAATCTGAAATAGTCTCACCTGTGGCCCCCACCAAACATGGGTGCAGATCTGGGATGTCTAAACTCATCTCTCAGACTGGCCTTTGCAACCCAGAAATAGCATAAAGTTACTTTTTCACTCATTGATTCATTCAATAAACATGTACTGAAGGCCTGTGCTGCACCAAGTCCTGGCTGCAGAGATGAAGCTAAGTGTCCCCCAGTTCTGGAAGGTGAACTCAGGGGGCTGGAAGCGCCCAGAGAAGGGGCACCCAACCATCTCAGTAGTCAAGGAAGACATGGGCACAAGCCAAGGCTTAAAGAATGCAGGGTGTCAAGGGTGATGAAGAGGAGTCCTGCACACAGACATACATTTAAGTCACACCAAATATTTTGTGATTTAAAAGAAGGCCATGAATAACCAGGAAAAAGTACAATATAGAGATAATGAAAGAATTCTAAGTAGCTCAAGCTGGAAACCTCATGGGGGCTATGGAAGGCTGAATAGTGTGCCCCAGAGATGTCCACATCCTAATCCTCAGAAGCTGTGACTATGTTTTCTTACATGGCAGAGAGGAATTCGCAGGTGTGATTAAGTGAAGGAGGTTGAGATAGGAAGATAATTTTGGATTATATGGATAGGCTCGAGGTAATCACACTGCGCTCATAAGAGGTGGCCAGGAGGCTCGGAGAGAGGAGATGAGCTGACGGAAGCAGAGGTCAGAATAATATGGGGGCCGTGAGCCAAGGAATGCAGGCAGCTTCTAGAAACCAGGAAGGGCAGGAAATGGATTCTCCCCAAGTCTCCCCAAGTCCAGAAGGAAAGCACCCCTGCTGACACCTTGATTGCGGAACCCATTTTTGAATTTTTGACCTTCCGAACTGTAAGATTATAAATGTGTGATGTTTTAAGCCACTAAATTTATGGTGATTGTTAGATCAGCCACAGGACATAGCACAGAGCCCAGAAGTGAGAATGGGAAGAAGATGGAGATGCAGGTAGGGGTGTGTCTGAGAGCTGGAGGGCCTCGGGGCAGGCAGTGCGGGGGTGGGGGTGGGGGTGGGGGGCCACTGAAGGTGGCTTCCCAGAGCAGTGGCTGCTTTGGATTCAGTTTCTGAAGAGCCACCCAATTCAGCGTGGAGAGTGACTGGGATGGGGCAATGGTGACAAGACCAAAATAACAGCCATCAGCCACGAGCCAGGAGCCCAGAAATGAGGTGAGGCCCTTTGCGGAGAGGAGTGGTTGCCTCAGGGCAGATGTTCAGTGTTTGCAGGGTGACTTGTGAGTGCATGTGGAGGTGCTGTCACTCCCGGGATTTGGGAACTGATTATTGAGAGAAGGGGGAGAGAGGAGGAGAGGAAACCTCCCAGCTCTCTGACAAGAGGCCCAGGTTTGGGGCGTGGGAGATGATGAGTTCCATTTGGAATTGTGGCAGCTGGGGAGCCTTTGGGATTTGGGCTGCATGATTTGGCCTCTCAGAGACTCTCGTCCATCCTCTGCAAAACTAGAATGGAGAACCTCCTGCAAAGGGTTGTTGAGCCCATTATATGAGGTCTTGCATCCCTGTTGCCTGGCCCGGCGCTTCCAACTTAGCCAACCCCTATGCATGGCCACCATGATGGCAGGCAGAATGCAGACACCTCGCAACAAAGAGGAACTGCTCCCTCCAAAGCTTCCACTCTTGCTCCCTCGCTGCCTTCTCTCCAGAAGGCTGGTCTCCCTAGGGCGAAGGAGGGCATGATCCGGACCTCTTGAAGTTTGAACACCGTACTTAGGTGTGGAGGGAATTCTGGAGCCTGGTTAGTGCCTGAAGCCTGGGTGCCTGGGATGTGGGAGACATCCCACATCCTGGGAAGCCTGGTGCCTGGGATGTGGGTGCCTACAATGTGGGAGACGGCCGTCCACCTTGAAGCTTGGCCCTGGGGCTTGGGGACGGAAGAGGAGATGGAATAGGAGGCTCTCAAACTGCCTTCTCCAGGATTTCGGCTGTGGGAGGAAGAGTGTGAGAGGAAAGCTGTGGGAAGCAAAGGGGGCCCAAGGCTCTTCCCATGCTCCCCCTTGGGCCTCTGGAAGGAGCACTGTGCGTGCTGGTCAAAGCCATCTGGGCTGGTGCACAGAGCCCAAGGGAGGGCAGCACGGTCAGGCATGCATGGAACCAGCTCCCATGTGCAGGACATGGGGACCTGCGGTGGGGCTGCTGACCCACAAGCAGGGGCTGACTTGGGCCTTCTGAGACAGAGACCTGGATGTGGCAAAGGGGTCTGTAGGTCCAGTGAGTCGCTGGAGGCTGAGCTGGCACAGTGCAGCCCCTGGGCTGTGACCAAGCTGGGACTGAACTTCTTATGTCCCCAGAAACCCCTCAGGCTGGGGCAAACTAAAATAGTCAGTCACCCCAGGCCAGGGCCGGCTTCTCGGACACGTGACCCACGCAGCTGCACATAGCTTGTGCTTAGAGGGGACGCACACTTAGCAGTGTCCCGCACCAGGCTTAATGCTCTGCTGCTGCAATCTGTAATTCTTGAAATCTGTAATATTTTTTTCAGCAAGGAGGTGAGTGTTTGTATTTTGCACTGGGTTCCAAAACTTTGGTAGTGCATCTTCCCATAGGCCAAGGTCGCCTCTGAGGACCACACCCTGGAGGTCAGCATCTGCAGCTTCTGTCCACGAGATCCTTGGGAGGTGGGGACACTGAGTCTCCCTGTCTGGTCCTCAACATCACCTTGTCCAAGGCTTCACTAATTAATGGCAGCTGAATTAAACACAAACTTCCCCAAACACTCCTCTCGGCACCTCTGTCATGGGCAGAGCACCAGGCGGAAGGCACTGAAGAGCCCACCGAACTAGATCTCTGTTCTTCTCTTTTTTTGTTGTTTTGTTTTGAGATAGAGTCTCACTCTGTTGCCCAGGCTGGAGTGCAGTGGTGCAATCGTGGCTCACTGCAATCTCTTGCCTCCCGGGTTCAAGCAATTCTCCTGCCTCAGCCTCCTGAGTAGCTGAGATTACAGGCATGCGCCACCACGCCTGGCTAATTTTTGTATTTTTAGTAGAGACAGGGTTTCACTGTGTTGGTCAGGCTGGTCTTGAACTCCTGACCTCGTGATCCGCCGGCCTTGGCCTCCCAAAGTGCTGAGATTACAGGCGTGAGCCACCGTGCCCAGCCCTGTTCTACTCTTATAAAAATCAATAAAGAAAAAAATGAAAAAATCAATAAAGGAAAACTGACATGTGTCACGAACTTACAGACACTTTCCATTTAATCCTCACAAGCAGCGGTGGGGTAGGTAGACCTCTACCCATCTTCCAGAAGAGAAAACTTGGGCCCAGACAGGGTAAGAAGAAATTTGCCCAAGGTCACACAGCCAGCAACAGTGGGGCTGAGACAGGAACCTGGGCTGTGTGGTTCCAAAGAAGCCAGAGCTTCCATCCCTCCCTGCACCTCCCCCTCCACCGCCCTTGCCCCCTGCCCCCGGCACCCAGCCAAACTCAATAGCTCTTTAAGGAAGCGAGTCCCCATTTGAGAATGTTCTTATACTTGCAGTCCCAGAAGCTTCCTGCTGAGTGCACACCTGTCTGCAGACTCTTGCCTGGGATGACAGCAGAAGCCCAGGCTGGGACTGTGGCTAAGACCAATGTGGGATCAGATTTCCCCTCAAGCTGACTGGCTTGTGGCCATACCATGATTTCAAATGAACCACCCTGGTTTATTACACAGAAGGACACTAGAGAACACCACATTTGATTTTCAGAGGAAGTGAATATCCCCAAAAGGGAGAAGTGAGACAGAAACAAATCATATCCTTACCCTCAAGTAGTTATGGAACGTCTTTTTTGCTAAGCAAACTATACAACGAAGTGTCAGATGCAGTCCCAGTCCTTGAAGCAAAAGACAGGCGAGCAGGATTAGCAATGATTGGCAATTGCAGCACCTCTCAGTGGTGGGCACTTAAGCTTGCCTAGGCAGTACAGGCATACCTCGGAGACATTGCAGGTTCGTTGGAGGTTCACTTCCAGGCCACTTCAATAGAGTGAATATCACAATAAAGCAAGTCATTTGTATTTTTTTGGTTTCCCAGCACATATAAAAGTTATATTTAGCCGGGCACGGTAGCCTGAGCCCGTAATCCCAGCACTTTGGGAGGAGGAGGCGGGTGGATCACCTGAGGTTGGGAGTTCGAGACCAGCCTGACCAAACTGGAAAAACCCCGTCTCTACTAAAAATACACAATTAGCTGGGTGTGGTGGCACATGCCTGTCATCCCAGCTACATGGGAGGCTGAGGCAGGAGAATTGTTTGAACTCAGGAGGCGGAGGTTGTGGTGAGCTGAGATCACGCCACTGTACTCCAGCCTGGGCAACAAGAGCAAAACTCCATCTCAAAAAAAAAAAGTTATACTATATTGTCATGTATTAAGTGTGCAACAGCATTATATCTACTATAAGAAACCAATGTGGATACCTTAATTAAAATATGCTGTATTGCTAAAACATGCTGATGATCATCTGAGCCTTTTTGCTAGTGGAGGGTCTTGCCTTGATGTTGATGGCTGCTGACAGATCAGGGTGGTGGTTGCTGAAGTTCAGAATGGCTATGGCAATTTCCTAAAATGAGAGAAGAATAAAATTTGCTGCATTGAAGGACTCTTCCTTTCGTGAAAGATTTCTCTGTAACATGCAGTGCTGCTTGATAGCATTTTACCCACTGTAGAACTTGTATCATAATTGGAGTCCATTCTCTCAAACCCAGCTGCTGCTTTATTAACTAGGTTTATGGAATATTCTAAATCTTTTGTTGTCATTTTAACAATGTTCATAGTGTCTTCACCAGGAGCAGATTCTATCTCAAGAAACCACTTTCTTTGCTCACCCATAAGAAGCAACTCCTCATCCATTTGTTTTATGAGGTTGCAGCAATTCCGTCACATCCTCAGGATGCCCATGTAATTCTAGTTCTCTTGCTATTCCCACCACATCTGTGATGACTTCTTCCACTGAAGTCCTGAACCCCTCAAAGTCAACCATGAGGGTTGGAATCAACTTCTCTCACACTCCTGTTAGTATTGATATTTTGACCTTCTCCCATGAATCATAAGTGTTCTTAGTGGCCTCTAGAATGGTGAATCCTTTCCAGAAGATTTTCAATTTACTCTGCCCAGATGCATCAGAGGAATCACTATATGTGGCAGCAATAGCTTTAGGAAATGTACTTCATAAATTATAAGATTTGAAAGTCTAAATTACTCCTTGGTCCATGGGCTGCAGAGTGAATGTTGGTGTTAGCAGGCATGAAAACAATGTTAATCTCCTTGGACATCTTCATCAGAGCTCATAGGTGATCAGGTGCATTGTCAATGAGCAGTAATATTTTGAGAAGAATCTTTTTTCTCTGCAGTAGGTCTTAACAGTAGGCTTAAAATGTTCAGTAAATCAGATGGGCAGTTTACTGTAAACCAGTAAACAGATGTGCTGTTATTCAAGCCTTATTATTTCATTTCTAGAAATAATGAAATGTTATTTAATTTATAGGCAGAGTTGATTTAGTGTAGAGAGCCAGAGTAGCCCACCCACTCTGGCACCCACACAGCAAGGCTGCTGTGAACTTTGGGTGAACTCCAGAGAAATGAAACCATAATAAGAGGATGTGTATGTCTCCGAGAAGAGCAGAAGGACTGAGAGAGATAACCAGCTTTCGCTGACCTTGCTGCAAGATAGTTGTTACCCGAAGTATAAGTATGAGAATTATAGCTACAGGCTGTTCTAGGTAACTACACCCTCCCTCTGCTATGTGCTTTGCGAACATATAAAATAAAGTACTCTGAGACAGGTTGGGGCTGGAGAAACTGACATCCTCATGTTCCCAGACCGTCTGGCCCCAGTTTCTCTACGTTATGCTTGTCTTTGTGTTTTTCTTTATCCCCCACCATTCCCTCTTAGGTCTTTGAACCCTTGTGCAGTGCGGAATGCAGCACGTGCCAGAATTGAGCATAATTCTTAAGAGCCTGAGGATTTTCAAAATGGTAAATGAGCATTGCCTTCAACTTAAATTCACCACTTGCTTTAGCCCTTAGCAAGAGAGTTAGCCTGTCCTCTGAAGTTTTGAAACCAGGTATTGACTTCTCCTCTCTAGCTATGAAAGACCTAATGGCATCTTCTTCCAGCAGAAAGCTGTTGTGTCTCAACTGAAAATCTGTTGTTTAGCGTAGCCACCTTCCTCAGTGATCTTAACTAGATCTTCTGGATAACTTGCTGCAACTTCCATATCAGCTCATGCTGCTTTCACCTTGTACTTTATTTTTTATTTCTATTTTTTAAATACCCCTTGATGATCTGCACACCTTGCACTTTCATGTTATAGAGGTGACTTCTCATACCTCACGAACTAACCTCTGCTAGCTTCAAACTTCTCTTCTGCAGCTTCCTTACCTCTCGCAGGCTTCAGAGAATTGAAGAGAGTTAAGACCTTGCTCTGGACTAGGCATTGGCTGAAGGGATGTCATGGCTGGTTTGATCTTCTATCCAGACCACTCAAACGTTCCCCAACTCAGCATTAAGGCTGTTTTGCTTTCTTATCATTCGTGTGTTCCCTGAAGTAGCACTTTAATTTCCTTCAAGAACTTTTCCTTTGCATTCACAACTTGACTAGCCATTTGGTCAAAGAGGCCTAGCTTTTGACCTGTCTTGGCTTTCAACATGCCTTTCTCACTAAGCTTAATCATTTCTAGCTTTTGATGTAAAACAAGTGAGAGATGTGTGACACTTCCTTTCCCTTGAACACGTGCAGGCTTCCACTGCAAGACAGAGATCACTGCAGCGTTATTAACTGGTCTAATTTCAATATTATTGTGTCTCAGGGAATAGGGAGGTCTGAGGAGAGAGTAACAGAGGAATGTCTGGTTGGTGGACCAGTCAGAACACCACATTTATTAAGTTCACCGGCTTAATTGCCTGCACTTCATGGCACCCCAAATACAATTACAACAGAAACATCAAAGATCACAGATTAGAGATTACCATAACAGATATGGTAATGGTGAAAAAGATTTTAACATTGTGAGAATTACCAACATGTGACACAGAGACATGAAATGAACACATGCTTTTGGAAAACTGGCTCTGATTGACTTGACACAGGGTTGCCACAAAACTTCAACCTATAAAAAATGCAGTATCCACCAAGTGCTATAAAATGAAGCACAGTAAATCAAGGTAGGCCTGTGGTTCCTTCCCTCATCACTATCTTGAGAGGTAAGAGGGGTCTTGCTTCTGGACCTTTCTGTATACCATCTCCTCCCACTAGGATGCCCTTCCCTAATTTCTACCTGTTGAAATCCTGTTCCAGAAAACTCCAAAGAATAGGGGTTTAAACAGGATAGGGCTCTATTTCTCCCATTTGTAGAAGATGAGGACGCTCAGAATGGGGCTGGTGTGGCACTCCATGGGGCCAGAGACCCAGACTCCTTCTGTATTGTTGCTCTGCGTTTCTTAGCATGTAGCCTCTGCCTCATAGCCCAGAACAGCTGCCTGACCTCATCTTGACTACAACCTCATGAGAGAGCCTGAGCCAGACCAACCAGTTAAACTGCACCTGCATTCTTGACCCACAGAAACCAGGTAAGATTTTTAAAATGCTCATTGTTATTTAAAACTGTAAAGTTAGAGAGTAATTTCTTATGCATCAAAGAGTAACTAATACTGTGTACACAGGTTTTTCCCCATTTATTCAGTATCCTGAGCCTCCATCCCAGGCATATGTAAATTAATCAGACATGGTTAACGATTACCTTTCATAACACAAGTTTCATAACACAAGATATCACATCTGTATTCTTGCCCTTGTCCCCCCCCAACCTTGGTGCACAGTAGCAGTGCAGTGCTTGGCATACAGTAGGAGCTCTGCTTCCCAAAAGAAAGCCCCACCCTCCTGGCTTGCCTTCTGGTAGATGAGCCAATTTAAAGCTGATGAGCTGCTAATGCTTAATCCTCTGGCCTCGGGTCAAAAATGTGACTTTCGGGCCAGGTGCAGTGGCTCACGCCTATAATCCCAGCACTTTGGGAAACCGAGGTGGGCAGATCGCTTGAGGCCAAGAGTTCAAGACCAGCCTGGCCAAGAAGGAGAAACCCCATCTCTACTAAAAATACAGAAATTACCCAGGCGTGTGGCGCATGCCTGTAATTCCAGCTCCTGGGGAGTGTGTGTGTGTGTGTGTGTGGGGGGCGGTGCTGAGGCGTGAGAATTGCTTGAATATGGGAGTCAGAGGTTACAGTGAGCTGAGATTGCGACAGTGCACTCTAGCCTGGCTGACAGAGGGAGACACTGTCTCAAAAAAAGAAAAAAACAAAAAGTGACTTTGTTCTCCAGAGGTCACTGTTTCAAAGTCCATTTTCATTCTCTCCTTGCAAGTGCTGCCAGGGAGAGGAACATAGTAGTCAAGCAAGTGAAGACCTCCCTGAGCCAGCTGCCTTCCCACTGTCCACAGCCAGTGCTTGAGGGGCTGAGGCCTTCAAGACCCACTCAATGGCCACCTCCTCCCTCCTTCAGGCCTCCCTGACTGTCCTTCACAGAATGGAAGGAAGCAAAGAAAACCATGAAAAATGACTCCCTTGTCCCAAACCTTTATGAACCATATTATCAGGGCAACTTAAATTATCTCTGTAACTCATGGCCTTGTTTTTTTAAATAATAAAATATGTAGACAGGGTGCGGTGGCTTATGCCTGTAATCCCAGCACTTTGGGAGGCCGAGGTGGGCGGATCATGAGGTCAAGAGATCAAGACCATCCTGGCCAACATGGTGAAACCCCATCTCTACTAAAATACAAAAAAATTAGCTGGGCGTGGTGGCGCGTGCCTGTAGTCCCAGCTATTCAGGAGGCTGAGGCAGGAGAATTGCTTAAACCTGAGGCGGAGGTTGCGGTGAGCCGAGGTTGCGCCACTGCATTCCAGCCTGGCGCCTGGTGATGGAGCGAGACTCTGTCTCACTCATATGTAATACTCTTTACATTCCACGCAGCCAACTGTTTTTCACAGAATGCTTTCACTGATTTTTTGCCAAACTCTTGTATCTCTAACCAACCTATGGTTGCAATTGATGAACAGCGTGAATGTTGTAAATGAAGACATTTTGTTTATGCTAATTGGATTCAACCAAAGTGAAACAATAAAGATGTAAGTCAGAACTTCATTCATTCATCAACAACGTGAATGACTTCATTGCAGAATAAGACAGTAGGTTTTGAAAACTGGAAGCAAATGTTCTTAGTTTTTTATGCTTTTCACGACATAATGGCTAAAGACATGACATACTTTTAAAAACAGCCTCTTTGAAGTGTAATTGACACCTGATAATTGTCCAAGTTTAAAGTTTACAATCTGCTAAGTCTGGATCTACGTATAGACCCATAAAATCATCACCATGATCAAGATAATGAACATATCAGTCAGCGCCAAAAGCTTCCCCATGCACGGTGGCCTTGATTTTTTTTTTTTTTTTTTTGTCATTTCTACAAATGACAAAATGTGAATGTAGGGGGAAATGTTCTATTCTAATGCGAATATCCATTTATTTCTTCCTTCCCAATGGAATCTTAATTTCGATAAGGTTTCAACTCCTCTGCAGTATGAGAAGGTTACTCCTACCCCAGGACCAGGCATAGATCCTAATTGACCTAAGCCTGTCAGCATATGACATTCTCTCAGTGACTAGGGCAGGAGTGTGATCTGCATTGACCAATCACACTATACGGAATTTTATTCCATGCTTAAGAGAGAGGCTTTTCCTGATTTCCTATAGGATGGACCCAGAAAACCAGATCCCAGCTGTCACTGAAAATTATCTTGGAACCATAGGAGAACTGGCCTTAGGATGAAGTCAACACTGAAGAGATCAGAATAGAAAAAGGGACTAAATCAATCACTGAGTGATTGATGGCAACATTAAGTCTCTGACGGTTTTGCACCTGGAGCCTGCCTATAGCAGGCGGCTGTGTAGGCAGCTTCTAAGAGGGCCGCCAATTATTCCTGCCTCCCAGCCTTCAGGCCTTTGATAAAGCCCCTTCCCTTGAGTGTGGGCAGCCCCTGTGACTTGCTCCTAACCAATAGAACTGGGATGTCATGTCTGTGAAAAGATTATATAGCATGAGACTTGCATGTTGCACTCTTTTTTGCCTTCTCAGCCTGCACACTTTCATGAATCAAGTGGTCATACGGAGATTTCCACATGGCAAGAAGGTGAGGGTGGCCTCAAGACAATAGCTGACAAGGAACTGATGCCCTCAATCCAGCAGCCCTTAAGGAACTGAATCCTTCTAACAACCAGGTGAGTTTGGAAGCAGGTCATTCCCCAGCTGAGCATTTAGATGAGAACTCAGCCCTTGCCAGCAACTCGATTGCAGTCCTGTGAGACAGCCTGAAGCAGTGGCAAACATCAACATATGCCAAGTCTCCTAACTTACAGAGACTGTGAGATAATAAATGTGTGTTAAGGCTGGGTGCCATGGTTCACACCTGTAATCCCAGCACTTTTGGAGGCCAAGACAAGAGGATCACTCAAGGTCAGGAGTTCGAGACCAGCCTGGCCAACGTGGCGAAAACCCATCTCTACTTAGACAATACAAACATTAGCTGGGTGTGGTGGCACATGCCTGTAGTGCTAGATACTTGGGAGGCTAAGGCAGGAGAATCGCTTGGACTCAGGAGGTGGAGACTGCAGTGAGCCAAGACCACACCACTGCATTTCAGCCTAGGCAATAGAGTGATATTCTGTCTCAAAAAAAAAAAAAAAAAAAAAAAAGTGTGTTATTGTAAGCTATGCTAGTTGGGGTTGATTTGTTACACAGCAATAGATAATGAATACACTGCCCTATCTCTAGGCTTTGAGTTAAATGAGGTAATCTATTTCCTATGTACTCAATCCAATTAGAGTTAGGGTTTTCTGTCACTTAACACCCAAGAGCATCTTCCTATGGCATATTTCATTCCACTAGCATCTAAACTGCTCAAGGACAGGACTTCATGACCTCCCAATGCTTCCGTGGTGTCTGTAACTTTGTAGACTGTATGAGTTAAGAACATTCTTGACCCTGATTTTAGCTCCTCTTCTGATATCACAATCTGGCAACAATCAGAATCAGAATGAAACAAAACTCAGAAATGGAGAAGCCTTTGTCCTTGGTTACACGTCATTTTTATTTAGCCAGCAAGAGTTTATTACTGTTTACAGAGCCCTCTACTTGATACTGGAGGGAAGTGAGAAAATGCTAAAAGGAAAATGTATTCCCTGCTCCCAAGGAGCTTGTACCCAAGCTAAGGACAATTGAAGTATGAGAACCTTACAGTGTCTAGCAATGTGTAACAGGTGCAGGTTAATAGGGCACTTCATTCGGGAGCAGACAGGCTTCACGGGGAGATCCTGGAGTCAGATGAGCAAATGCAGCTGGCTGTCTGGGCAGGGAGTAGTTCCCTGAGAAAGAACTTGGAAACCTCCAGTTTCTGCCCCCAGTGATGGGTGGGGCTAGCCAAGGAGAAATGGGATGCCAGGACACCAGGCAAGGAGCTTCCCCAGTAACACAGTTTGGGGGCTGCTTGGAAAGCTTTTTATCTCCTCAGCAACTTAGTACCCTCTCTCTCTGAGTTTGCTCACCCCTTACAGGTAAGATGGGTCCATGAGATTACCCCTCCTGAGAATCGGGAATTGGGACTGTGAGGTGCTGATTAGTTTCTATGTGGCTGTAATGGAGACATGTATTTTTGGGGGTTGCAGGGTAGTCTCTCAGCAGAGGAGGGAAAGAGGACGGGGGCCTGCAGAGGGGGGACAATGAGGGAGAATCTCAGCCATGCTGAAGGAGGTCTGTATGGTCCCATGGGAGACACCCTCAGCATGGGTCCCCTCCCTTCCAGACCTGGGGGAATCCCTGACCACCCATGGGGACCACAAGGCACACCTACACCTGTGTCAGATTCACCTTCCTGCCACACAGAGTCTCAGAACAGGCAGAGGTAAGAGATCTGGGCAGATGCCAGGCCAGCCCCCATGGGGTTACCTGGTTCTCAGAGGTGCTTCCTTAGCCAGTACAATGTTTAGAAATCAGGGCCAGGCATGGTGGTATGGTGGCTTATGTCTGCAATGAGGCAGGGGCGGGTGGATCACCTGAGGTCAGGAGTTCAAGACCACCTGGCCAACATAATATAACCCCATCTTTACTAAAAATACAAAAATTAGCTGGGCATGGTGGCAGGCACCTGTAATCCCAGCTACTCGGGAGGCCGAGATAGGAGAATCACTTGAACGTGGCATGCAGAGGTTGCAGTGAGCTGAGGTGGTGCCACTGTATTCCAGCCTGGGCAACAGAGTGAGACTCCGTCTCAAAAAAATAAAAATAAAAAAAGTTTAGAAATCAGAAACTTTCCTGTTAAAAAAATCCAGATTATCACCATGTTTAAAATCGTAAGGGCTTGTGTGCTCAGGCCCTCATTCCTGTCGGACAGCTGTTGGTGAGAACAGAGACGAGCCTGTCCCTTTTGCCAAAGCCTAGTTTCCAGTTGATCCCAACCCTACCCTGTCAGTGCAATTTTGTTCCCATCTGGCCCTGAAGACACTAATTGATTTTGCAATAACAGAGCTGGTCTCGTCTGTCTCTCTTTTAAAGATTTCTCCAAATCTTTGAAATGGAGGGAATGGACATGTGGAACCTCGTTGGGAACTAGAAGATGGAACCCCGGCAAGATGAGCTGCTTTCTGATTATCTACATTTGCAAAACAAAATATCCCCAACAGCAACCATTTTATTGGTCAGAAATTCAGAGCACAAGACTTGGGAACAAAAACAGTATCCAGGAAGAGAGTGGAGGGCAAGCTTGGCCAAGGTACACCATGGGCCACCACCGAAAGGGGCTGCCCAGGTTCCTGGAATCCTGACAGTCTCCTCTATGGTCATCTGTCAGCAACAGGGTCACGGCGGGGCCCTATCTGGTGTCCACCTGAGGAACTTTGGCTTCTCAGAGCAGGTGAGCCTTGGGGCTAGGCCCATGGAAGCTGGGCTTTGAGAGACTTGTCCTGTGTTTCTCAGCAGTGGCCCAGCGAGCTGAAAGAAACCTTTCAGATCAGCCTGGGAAAGGCTGAGGGACTGTTCTAGGTACAGTAGTTACACAAGACCGCTTCCCTGGGGCCTAGGGAGCCCTGAGAGTGACCTGCAGACTTGTTTTAGAAACAGCTAAGGAATCATAATGAGGTCCTGGAGGCAGGGGCCTTCCTGTCCATCTCATTTGTACTCACTGTGTTTATAGATGAGCCTTTAGGGGAAGACTTGTTCAAGGCCACCCAGCCAGAAGGTGCTGGGGTTGGAGTTGAACATGGGTCTGTCCTCAAAGCCCATGTTTTCAAACAGGGCTTTGAAACCCTTGGAAACGTGTTACAGCCCTGTTGAGGGAGACGGTGGAGAAGATGACTCACTCCTATCCAGGGAGGAAACAGCTTAGCCTCTCTGGAGGAGAGGAAAAATCAGTGGGGGTGGTTATGGCCTAACTAGGGGAACCTGTAGGCATCTGGGCAGAGGGACAAGGGTGTGAGATGGAGCAGTCAGGGTGGCCTCCTGAAGGCTGTACTTTTTCCCCCTTTAAAAAAACTTAACAGCTTTTTTGAGGTATAATTAATATACTATACAATTCACCCACTTACAGCATACAGTTCAATGGTTTTTACTGTAGCCAGAGTTGTGCAACCATCACTACAATCAATTTTAGAACATTTTCATCACCCAGAAAGAAACCCCGTAACTCTTAGCAGTCATTCCTCATTTTCTTCTCTTCCCTCAGCCTCTGACAACCACCAGTGTACTTTCTGTCTCTGGACTTGCCTGTACTGGATATTTCATGTAAGTGGAATGTGCCTTGTGACTAGCTTCTTTCACGAAGCATAGTGTTTTTGAGGTTTATGCATGGTGTAGCACGTGTCAGTACTTCATTCCTTTTCATGGCCTAATACTATTCCACTGTATGGATATACCACATTGTGTTTATCCATTTGTCAACTGATGACATGAGATTGTTTCCACCTTTTAGCAATTATGAACAATACTACTATGAACACTCATGTATACATTTTTGCGTGAACACATTTTCATTTCTCTTGGCTATGTAACTAGGAATGCAATTACTGGGTCATATGCTTAACTTGATGTTTAACTTTTTGAGGAACTGCCAGACTCTTTCCCAAAGTGGTTGCACCATTTTACATCCCATGGGGAAGGCTGAACTTTTCATGTATGCCCAGATGTGGATTCTTTTCTTTTTCTACCTTCTGGCAGGCTGAATTGGTGGAAATCGGGAAAGATGGGGAGGAGGGTGTGAGGAGAGAGCAGCAGGGCAGAGAGGCCTGGGGATCCTTTCACCAGAGCCCTGGGCTCAGTCCTGGTCTGGTCCCCACTTGCTGTGTGGCCTTGAGCAAGTCACCTCCACTCTGTGGCCCTCAGTTTCCTTGTCTCTAAAATGAAGGTGTTGGACCTAGACGATTTTGCCCCTGGAGGACACTTATGACGGATAAAGACTGGACTCAGGAGGCATTTTTGAGCACCCAGGCACTTAGAAGAGAGGCCTCCTGGCCCCACCTGCGGTTGCCTTTGTGTCAGCTGCCCGGCGTTCTCCAGCTGCAGTAGATGGCACAGGTGAATTAGATGACAGGCTTGATGAATGAACAGTCCGCTTTGTTGAGGAGTGAGCTCCTTGTTACGGGAAGCATCCAAGAGGGGGCGGCGTGGACATCTGTCAAGAATGTGGAGGAAGCGCCCTGGCGGCTCTGGTCTGAGGCTGCCTTTGAACAATTTCAAGGCTCCCTGGGACAAGGCCGTGGCTCCGTGTGAGACGAACTCCGAACTTCCCGCCAGCTCTTCCCCCCACCTGCCGGCCCGCGGTCGGCGTCTTCCTTCCCCCGCGTCCCCACGCCAAGTGGAAGGCTTTTCTCTAAGTTTCCCTCTCAAAAGCCCGGCGGGCAGCCCGCGCTCCAGCCCCAGCCCGCAGAGGCGGCACCCCGAGGTCGGGCGCCCGCACGGCGCCTCGGCCCCGGCAACCCCCGCCCCCAGGCCCGGCCCCGGGGGCGCGGCCGCCCGGGCTTCCGTGTGCCCCAGGGGGCTCCGGGCCGCGAGCCTCTGCCGAATGGCTTTTGACAAAAAACCCTTGACCACCAAGGCCAGCCTCTTCCTGAAAGCCCCGCTCGCTCCGATACAGGAAGTAGCAGGGAGCGAGCGCCCCAGAGCGCGGCGGCGGCGGCGGCCCGGGCCCTTCCCGAGGGCCAGCGCCAGGGACATGCGGGCGCCCGGGACTCCGCGTTCCGCGCCGCCGGGCGCCTGAGCCCCTCCGTTCCCCTCCGTTCCCCGTCCCGGAGCTGCCGGCGGCATGATGCGACGCGCCGGGGCGCCAGCGCGCGGGGACCCCACGGGGTAAGTCCGGGCCGCCGCCCCCTCCTCCCTTGCGGTCCCCGTGGCCCCGTCCTGGCCGCCCCACTAACTCCATTTCTTGTCCCCGAGAGTCCTCCGGGCGCGGGACCTCGGGGGTGTCGGGCTGAGACGGGATCCCCACCGCAGCCGAGGCCAGACCCCGGTTCTGCGGGGCAGGGGTCGGCCCTGGTGACTGCGCTGGACCCGACGACTTGACTAAACTTCTAAGGCCAGGCGTTTCCCTGGGAGCCCAGTGCACGCTTAGGCTGCTGGCGGGCGGGTTGCGAGGGAGTGCGCCTCTACCTGTCAGAGCCGGGGGTGTCCGCGTGGACGCGGCCCTCTCCCCGGCTCCTGCCCCGCCTGAACTTTGCAAACTAAACGCGCGGTCTCGACCCCGCCAGCCTGCTGCACCCGCCGCTCCGCGAGTCCCAGAGCGCGCCCTCAGGCTCTGGGGCCCTGCCGGCCGTGGGGTCCGAGATTCGGACCCCTGCAGCTTTGGGTGCCCGCGGCCCAACAGCTCACTGGCCCTCCTGGACCGAGTGTCCACTGGGACCTTTTCTCCCGCCCCTCTGTCCTGGCCGTAGACGGCGACCTTCGGACCGGCCCTGGCCGAGCCTGGTGCTTGGATGGGATCCAGGGCGCACCGGCTGCGCGCGGGCTGTGGAATCCCGAGGGAGAAGGCACAGCGTGGAATGCGTGACGCCGAACGGTTTGGGAACTGACTTGGAGAGGAGTCCCTGGTGACTAAGTCCCCGCTCCGCCGCCTGGTCGCCCCCGGCCCCACCTCGGGAGCTAGGGCATTGCTCGGGGCTAGGCTCTGGGAGAAGGTCCTCTCGCCCCGCCAAGCTCAGAGGGCGTCCTGGGAAGCTTCAGGTGTTGTGGAGACGCCAGGTCGGAGGCGCATTCCCAGGGAAAGCCTATCAGAACCTCTCAGAGTGCCCAGGAGCGCATCTGGGGAGGCAATTCCCAGCTTTTTGGTTTAAAAGTCCCGGGCCTACTTCCCTGACGAACGCCCTGCGGCTCCCTGGCCTGGGGTGTGACCTCATCTCCCAGGCCCTCAGTTCTCTGCTCTGTGAAACGGAAGAGTTGGGCCGATCTTGTGCAGTCCTGAGCTGGCGGGCCGCTGGAGGTGACTGACTCCCACTCAGCTAGGTGGGGCTGGCAGGGGATCTTAAGCTCATCTACATCTGAACATCTCCGTTCTTCTCCCTCCCTCCTGCCAGCCCGGAAATGCTACATGCTGGTTTCTTTCTCTTGAAAGCAATCTCTGCAAAGACAAATGCCATGCGGTGGGAGGAACTGAGAATTCCTTGGGGAAGAGCCCCCCATCCCCACGCCCACTTGCAAGTATCTGCCACACCCAAGACTGCAGGGTGGAGCCGGAGAGGAGTTTCTCAGGGAGGAAGGGGAGGTGAGGGGCCAGGGCCCTGACCTTGCCAACTTCTCATTTTCCCCAGGGATGACCTAGGCTGGCCACTTCCTCTTGCCTTTCTTGGTTCATTACTGGGTCAGTTATTTAAACTCTTTGTATCTCAGCTCACTTACCAATAAAATGATGATAAATAATGGTAACTAACCCTTACAGTTGCTTTGAGGACTAAATGCATAGAAAGAGTTGAACATATTCGCCTATAGAAGTAAACCCTTAATCATAATTGTCACCATTATTATCATTTGTTGGGGATGATTCCTCCATTTGTCAGCTGTGTAACCTTAGACAAGCGACCTGGCCCTGCCTGCCCTGTAAACTGGGGGCACTAGATATACATACCACAGAGAATTGTTTGGTGGATTGGCCAAGTTCAAAGCTAAGCAGCGGCCCCCAAGCAGCTTAGGGGAAACGCATCAGCTCAGGCCTGCTTAGAACTGCGCTCGGTACATTCTAGAGCTATATGAATATTGGTTTGTTGCTAAAAACATGGCTTTGTTTTAGAGGACCTTTTGGGTTGCAAGGGCTCCAAAGGGTAGAGGATTTGCTGATGGATTGGAGGGAGTGAGGAGTGGAGGGTGACTCTTGTGGCGCTCTGTCCGCCCAGGGGTCAGTGCTTCAGGGACAGATGCCCAGCTGTACGGAGTCTGGGGAGAATGAGTTCTCAGAGTCCACTTGGGCCAGTAGCTTTCAGGGGGTGGGGAGAGACCTAGCGAGCACCCCCATGCGGCCCCACCATGGCGAGTACACCAGTCACCTTTTCACAGCTTTGCTGTGTTAAAGGTCTGCTTAAGATTTCGTTTGAAAAAGGATTCCACTCTTGGAAAAATGTGGCTGTTACTGACCTAATTGATCCCCTAATTTAACAGTGAGGAACCAGAGACCCAGAAAGGGGAACTGCCTTCCCCAGTGTTGTTGGAGGTGGAGGTGGAACTCACGTCTCCTGAGCCTTGGGCCTGATCTAATACGAGGGTCCTGCTGGAGTCCTGGAGAGGAGCCCTTAACCGCTCCAGGGTGAGACAGGGGGTCTTTCTGGGTGGGTGTGAGCTCGAAGTGCCAGCTCTGCCCCTTGACCTGGGCTTCCTGGATTCAAGGAGCTAATGTTCCCTGGAGGTCCTGGCTGGCACTTAGACGGGAGACCTAGCCCTTTCCAGATCCTAACAGAGGCCCTGGTGCACAGGCAGCAAAGGGTCGCCTCACCAGCTCATGCCTGCACTCCTGGGCCCCCCAAGAGGCCCCAGTACATCCTCTGAGAAGGAGCTGGGAGTGCAAGGGGCTGGGGGTGCAGGGTACTCTGGGGATGAAGGGGTCGTAGCACATTTACCCCTGAGGCCCTCCTCATCTTCCCTGCCCCGTGGTGCCTCTCTGTTCTAGTCCTGGGTCCCTGATCTGTGATCTTCACTGAAGCAGCAAGTGTGAAAAGCTTGAAATGCCACAGGGCACCCACACTTTAATCGAGGAGATCCAGAAATCAAAACTGGAAACCAGGAATTGGTCTCAGCTGGAAGCAGAGAGAGGCGTGATATTTGAAGGAGGACACCCAGACCCCTCACCATCGCCTTAGGCTTCCCCTGGAGCTCCATCTTGGAGACAGGAGTCTGAGGTGGTCTGGGTGCCTCCCAGCCCCTGGCCAGAGCAGAGACAGGGGAAGAATGGGTGACAGATGGCCACAGACTCTGCCTCTGTGGACCGCTCCCCCCTCCCCCACCCTGGAAGATTCCACGTCATGCAAGACATGGCAAGCTGTGTCATCTAGGTGGTGATGAGTCAGCACAGTTGGGTGGGCAGCAAGGAAGAAGGGAGGCCGCCTGGAGGAGGGGGTGCCTGAGCAAAGGCTCGGGAGGTGAGAAAGTGGTGGAGGCGCTTGTGGGAAGGGGAGTGCACCCTTCTAAACCCAGAAATACGAGACACACATTGCTTTGCTAGTGACTGTTATCAGATAACTGGTTCAGAAAACGGAAGACGAATTTCAGCTGGGGAGAGATTGACAGGAGGGGCAAAAGTATAAAGAGGGCTGCCCACAGAACCCCGTCCTTGGGGCCTGGGTCATCCAGGGGATTGGGGGGGAAATCTATGTGTTCAGAGACAGCCTTAACAAGGGGGAAATGAACCCCAAGGCCCCTTAACTTCCTGTTGGCCCCCAGCGATCTGACCCCATTAGGGAGCAACCTTTAGAAGGGCGTGGGGGGCCGTGAGTTATCGTCTTGTTCTTGGGTAGTTGGTTAGTGCTGCTCTGATGGCCAACTCCAGAATGTCCTGTTGACACAACTATTGCCCTGAACCAGCGTTTATTCTGAGAACCAGGAAGTTGAACTTCTGACCCCCAAAAGTGTCTAAAACATGAATGTTTTCCCCCAAGATTGGAGCTAAAGATGAAAATCACAACTTAAATGACTTTTCAAAACTGTGGATCTCCCCTCGATCCTACCCCCCAATGAGCCCTTCTGGTGGTTTGGTTCTTGCTAATCGAGCTTGAGGGACCCTAAGGCTGGGCAGGGAAAGTGGTGTGTCCCCCACAGCCCCCTAATTGCCTTCAGGTGACATACTGTCCTGTTGAAAAGATCCCTCCTGAAAGCCCTGTCCTCTGTACCCCAGCCCAGCCCTGCTCGAAGCCATGCACAGCTTCACTTTTTCTGTCCTCCCCGACGTGCAGAACTCGTCTGTGGTCTCGTGCCTTTGCCCATGAGGTTCCTTCTGCCCTTTTTACAGGGCTCGCCTCCTCCGTGAAGCCTTCCATCTGTGCCAGCTCACAGGAATTCCTCCTTTTTGAATGTTCATAGCATTTTTTCACGTGAACTACTTGTTTGCCTAGCCATTTGAAAGAAGCCAAAACCGCTTTAATATCATGTCTTCCTACTTCAGTTACAAACTACTGAAGAAAGGGGTCAGATCTTTTAGTTCCAGATCCTTGTATCCTGCACACACTTGGCACTCAATAAGTGCTTAAGGCCAATGATACATGAATTTAAGGCTGCACAGCCTTTTCTTTTGTGTTCCTGGAGCCCCTGAATTTCTGGAGGTGTTTACAAGGTGGCTCAGAACACAGGGTGGGGCTTAGTAGGGAGAGGCCCAGGGCTTGGGGGTGAGGAGCCCACCTCCATTCTGCAGTAGCTGGTGACCCCCACCACAGGCTACACACCCCTCTCTAAGTTTGGAAAGAGGAGGCCACCCAGGCAATTGAGTAGGGGCCCTGCTTGGCCCCACCCCTAATTTATCCTCTCCAGCTGTGCTCCTGGTACTTGTCAGGGAGAAAGGGTCGGGGAAGGAGGCCGCTCTGGATCACGAACAGATACTGTGTCTCCAGCCGGGAGAATGAGAAAGCTGGGTGTACAGACTTAGGGGAGCCCTGGGGCATCAGTGGGTCCCAAATGCAGGTCTCTGGACCACTGAGAAACTAGGAAATTAAGGGTGGGGTGTGTGTGTGTGTGTGCGCGCGCGCGCATCAGCCAAGGCTGCCAATGTGTCTTTTCCCAGGCAGAAGTGTTCTTTGCTGATTTGGAAGAGGCACAAGGACTTGCATGTTGAAGGTCATCAACAGGGCTAGAGTTTGGGGTCCCGTCTCCTCTAGTATTTTAGGATTTTTTTCTAGGAAGCTGCTCCCTTCTCTCTGGACCTCATTTTCTCCTCTGAGATAAGAGCTCCATGTTCTCACGGTCCCTGCTCGCTCTGACAGTCAGCGGCTCCCCGAGTTACCAGCTAGCAGGCAGCGGAAGCTGGCGTCCTAGAGTAATATCAGTGTTCCGGGGATCCAAGTGCCCGCTGGAGCTGAAGCAGCCCATGGAACAGTCTAGAACATACAGGCAGTTTCACAAGAAACAAAGACTCACCAAGTAGACCTCTGGGTCATTATCCTGACCAAGCACCTGGAAGGAAATGGTTTTTATTTTTCTTTTTGTTATTGCTGTGGCTTTATTTTGAAAAAAACTAGTCTTGCAAAAAGTACATTTGGTTTGCAGCAGGGCCCATGGCTTCTTGCTAAGTGGACGGTGAGCTGGGCCGGTTTCTCAGGCCAGGAGCCCTGGCGTGCTGGGAGTAGCCTCTGGAGGGAGGCTGGGCTGGTGGGGTGGAGCCTGCCTGGCCTGTGGGAGCTGCGGAGGTGCTGAGAAGATCGCAGGCAGCTAGGGGTTGGGGGTTTGGTGTTAAGAAGTTGTCTGTGAAGCCTGCCCCTGTCAGGGTTGGGGTCTGAGGGGTGGCCCTACTAAGGAAGGATTAGGCAGGTGCCCAGGCTGAGGGAGGGAGCTCTCTGCCAGGCCTCGGGTCCCTCCCCAGGGCTGCCCAGAGATGGCCAGCGTGTCTCTGTGCAGGTGGGGGCAGCAGTGACGCTGTGTGCCTCCCTCCCCCACACAGTGTGGTGCCATGAAGCCAGCCCCTCACTCCTGCCAACCGGCCTTGATGGAGAGGAGAGAGGTGAGGGGTACAGAGGAGGCCTGCCCTCAGCCTGGCATCCACAGGCCAGTGGGAGGGCCTTACTTTCTGTGTGGTATCAGCCTTTATAGAAGAGTCTGGAAGCCACCGTGTCCTCCCCTCTCACTCTCCTGCCAGCAGGGCCTCTGTGTGGCCTTGGCACGTCTCCTCTCCATGGGGATAGGGGTTGAAGGGGCTGCCCCCAAAGCAGAAACAGCACTGATGGTCAGAAGCTTTGAACATGGCTGCAGAACCCCCCGCCCCAACTTGACCTCAGTAATACCCAGGGGATGCCCCCACCTCAGCCAGTACACGTTTGATGGAATGCACGAGCCTGCAGTGAAATGTCGGTTCCCTTTTTAGCAGAAACAGCCTTGGCCGTGGCTGTGGTCAAGGCCTGCTGTCTGTGTGTGAAGTGGCGGCACACACTCAGGCCACGTCCTGTGGGGTAATGGCGCCTGCACCCGCCCTCTGGGATGGAGAGAGCCCCGGAGCCTGGCTTGGAGCCATGGGGAAGCAAGGATTCCGGTAGAGGGCGATGGGAGTGGAGCCTTTGAGCCCATCCTCGAGAGGCCGCCCTAGGGGGTTTCTTCTAGAGGATACTCCCCTGTGAAGGTGGCCCCATTTTCCACTGACTCTGGGATCTTAGAACTTTTTATTCCCTGGTTAAGAGATGCCAAACACCACACCTCCCAACTGACGCTCAATGTTGGGTGTCGGGGACTGATGTGAGAGCTGGAGAGCGGTGGACAGAGGGCACCCCAGTGGTACAGAGAAGCCTGCCCCTCCTCCAAGGTTTCCCAGAGCTAAGTTGCTCTGTGGGTCAATAAGTGAAGTGTGCTTCTTCACCCACCTCCACGGATGGAAGAAGTAAAGGGTTTGCATCTGAAATTCACAATCTGATGATCTCTGGCTAAGGGAACAAGCTGTCAAGAAAGAAGTCACCGGAGACCTTTTTCCCTAACCTCTGTGTTCCCAGCCTCCTTAATCTCAGTCAATGTCAGAGATTGATAATGTAAATTTCCCTAGGGATGTTGCAGTTCAAAGCAAGGACTTATCTCTCTACCAATGGCACTGATGACAGCATTTATTATCCTTGCTTTTCTCTGTTCTTGACATTTTTGACAGAGCATCCATCTAAAATATATTCAGGGATTCTTCTCACAAGGGATGTCTTCCTCATTTATCTTCACCCATACTCCTAATCATCATCCAAACATTCACCTATCCATTCTATTCACCATCCATCCATCTATCCATCCACTTATCCACCCATCCACCTCTTCACCCACCCACATTCCATCTGCTCACCCACCCTTCCTTCCACCAACCCATCCATCCATCCACCCACCCACCAATCCACCCTTCATCCATCCACCCACTTACCCACCCATTGATCTCCCCACCCACCCTTCCATCCATCCATCCATCTATCCATTCACTCACCCACCAACCCATCCTTCATCCATCCATCCATCCAATTATCCTCCTATTGACCTATCCACCCACCCACCCTTCCATTCATCCACCCACCTACCCACCAACCCACCCTTCATTTATCCATCTATCTATCCACTTATCCATGCATTGACTTATCCACCCATCCATCCACTCACCCATCCACCTATCCACCCACGCTTCATCCATCCATGCATCTAGTTATTACCTATCTACCCACCCACCCTTCCATCCATCCATCCATCCACTCACCCACCCACCCACCCTTCATCCATCCATCCACTCATCCACTCACCTACCCACCCACCCTTCATCCATCCATTCATCCATCTACTTATCCACCTATCCACCCACCCTTCCATCCATCCATCCATCTACCTATCCACCAACTCACCCTTCATCCATCCATTCATCTACTTATCCATCCATTGACCTATCCACCCACCCACCCTTCCATCCATTCATTTACCTATCCATTCATTCATCCATCCACCCACTCTTTCGTCCTTCATCCATCAGTCTAACCATTTACCAAACACCTGAACACCTAGGAGTTTCCAGTTTATCCTAGTAAGGAAAATGATGTGATTTGGATGCTTGTCTCCTCCAAATCTTATGTTGAAATGTGATCCCCAGTGTTGGAGGTAAGGCTTGGTGGGAGGTGTTAGGGTCATGGGGCCAGATCCATCATGAATGGCTTGGTGCCATCCTCACAGTTCTGAGTGAGTTCTCAGTTCACATGAGATCTGGTTGTTTAAAGGAGCCTGGCACCTCCCCAATCTCTCCCTCTTGCTGCCTCTCTCACCATGAGACACACCTGCTCCCCCTCCCCTTCCACCATGATTCTAGGCTTCCTGAGGCCTCACCTGGAGTAGATGCTGGCACCATGCATCTCATACAGCCTGCAGAACCATGAGCCAAAATAAACCTCTTTTCTTTATGAATTACCCAGCCTCAGGTATTCCTTTATAGTGACACAAAATGGACTAACACAGAAAATAAGAGAAATATGTGCATATTTAAAGCACAGGGCACCACATAAAAAGCTGCTGAGGTTCTGTTACAGTTTGGCTATGGAGGGTGAGTAGGGGGCTGGAGGGTGAGTAGGGAGGACTCCCTGACAGAGGTGGCATTTGAATTGGATCGTGAAGGATACGTACGATTTTAACCACTGAAATCAAGCATATGCAGAGAAGTGTATTGCAGATAGGAGAAGCGTACTGAGTGGGGAAGGACAAGTTGTGTGTGGGAGCCCTAAGAATCTGACGTGGGGGCAGGGAGAAGATTCCATGTGTGGTGGACCTGGAAAGGTGGTTGGGGCCCCCTTGGCTATCGGTGGACAACTTTGACTTTTACTGTGGTGATGAGGACCACAGTTCTGTTCTTCCGCTTAGTAGCGGGGTAACCCGGGCAAGACACTGAAAGCGAACCTGCCAGAGCACCTTCTTCCTCCTCCTCTGTTAGGCAGAGTTGGTCTCTACTGCCTGCTGTTGTTGCCAGGGTTACCTGAGATGATGATGTTCTTGTCTTTTTGGGTTGTGAGATGGGTGGGGGGGCTCTTACGTGTTTGTTTGTGGTGTGAGTGTGTGGGGTGTGTGTGTGCATGTGCTATTGACTTTCCAAAAAATATAGACTTTAAAAGTTCACACACAGACACACCAAAAATAGGGACACTTAAAGCATCAAACATTTTTTTCTCTGAATCTGCACTTGGTCCAAGTACATGTTAACTTGTATTCTTTTTTTGCTGAGTGTCACCTCTGGTACACGTTCCTGTGTGCTGTGTTGTGGACCTAGGTTGCCTACGTGCCATCTTCGATGGTCTCATCATATTATGATCATCTTAATGGTCAGGGTTATTTCATGTGCCTACCTTAACTTCCTTCCAAGTCCCCTCGTTTTAAATGAAGCTCCTGAAAACTTCTGTAGGTCTAGGGTTTAGGGACTATTTCCTTGAGATCTATCACCCTCCTGGGGCCTTTGAGTCTGGGAGTAAAGCAGAGCCTGCTGATTGGCCCCTGAATGTTTGCTGGGTGTAAGTTTTAGCTGCACATTTCCCAGTTTTCTTGTAGCTAGTTGTGGCCATGTGACTAAGTGCAGGAGAGTGAGATATAAGTGGGGAGTATAACTTGCTTGAAGGAACCCTTAAAGTGAAGGCATGTCTCCTTCTCATCTTTTCTCTCAACTGTTTCCTGAAATATAGACGTGATGGCTGGAGTTGAAGCAGCCATCTTGGACTCTGAGGCAAACTTGAGCATAGAAGCTATGCAGGGTAGAAAAACAATATAGTAAGGGTCCCAAACATGTTAAACCATCATCCCAGCTCCAGACTACTTGCCAGATTTTTATGAGAGGAATAAATACTATCTTGTTTAATTAATTAATTAATTTATTTATTTATTGAGATGTAGTTTTGCTCTCTTTGCCCAGGCTGGAGTGCAACGGCATGATCTTGGCTTACTGCTGTCTCTGCCTCCTGGGTTCAAGCAATTCTCCTGCCCCAGCCTTCTAAGTAGCTGGGATTACAAGTGCCTGCCACCAAGCCCAGCTAATTTTTGTATTTTTAGTAGACATGAGGTTTCACCATGTTGCCCAGGCTGGTCTTAAACTCCTGACCTCAGATGATCCGCCCATCTCTGCCTCCCAAAGTGCTGGGATTATAGGTATGGGCCACCGCACCCAGCCATACTATCTTGTTTTAATTTCTTATTTTAGATTTTCTATCACTTACAAGCTTAGGTCTAATGAACACAAAGAGCTTTCTATCTCTGTCACGTAGCACCAGATTATATGCCCGAAATACTCAGCTGCTTTGCAGGGCTACCTGCAGTTCCATTTCGTAGTGGAGGCAGGAAAGAGGACGAGGGGAGGAGAGGAGAGGCAACTTTGCACTCGCTAAGGCTCTTGTTGCGAGGACTAGATTGCAAACATTTTCTTTTTCATATTGAGTGTTTATGAGTTTTAGATTTCACCAGAAGCTTCAGACTGTTTATTCTGGTTTATGTTTCTGACTCCCAAATCCTTGTGCTTTGACAGGGCTAGGTTTGGTGATGAAGGCAGCCACGTGTCTTCCCTCAGCCTCAGTTCTGTGCTTTAGGTTGAGAACTCTGCTAGGTTAACCCCCCGTGCCAATGTTGTCCAGCTCCTCCTGTCCCCACACCAGCACAAGAAAGGCCTGGAGACCAGGTGGTACGGTGGCTCATGCCTGTAATCCTAGTGCTTTGGGAGGCTGAGGTGGGAGGATTTCTTGAGGCCAGGAGTTCAAGACTAGACTGGGTAACACAGCAAGACCTCATCTCTACAAAAAAAATTTTTTAAATGAGCTGAGCATGGTGGTGTGCACTTGTAGTCACAGCTACTTGGGAGGCTGAGGCAGAGGGATCATTGGAGCCCTGGAGTTCAAGGTGACAGTGAGCTATGATCATGCCACTGCAGTTCGGCCTAGGTGACAGAGTGAGATCCTGTCTATCTAAAAAACGAAACTAAAAGGCCTGGGGCCCAGTCTCAACAATGCTGCATCCCGGCCGGCTGCTGCTGTCATTCATTCATTCACCATCTGTTTGTTGAGATGGTCTTGGGGTCTCTTTGGCCATACCTTGGCACTTGCTGAGTGTCAGGCTGTGTTTGTGCTGACACTGGCCACTGGGAGTCTTCAGTGGTCACTTCACCTCTTTGCTCAGTCTCAGGAAAGGTTTGTCCCGAAACGGCTGGGACTTGAACTCCCCTTTCCAGGGACAGCACAGGCCTGTTCTCAGCCTATAAGAGCCTGCCCAGAGCTGCTCAGCAACAGCCTAAGAGCACTCCCGGAACATGAGAGGCCCCAGGAATGGCCTGAGATTTACCTGGGTGGGCTGTCTGGAGAAGCTCGGCCAGATCCCATTGAGGTGGCCTGAAGGACAGTGAGGGTCTTGTTTCCACCGGGCAAGGCCGCCCCAGCCCTAGCTCTGCAGTCCTCAGGCGTCAGAACTTGGTGTCACTCTGGAAACTTCTCATCCAGCCCCTGCTTACAGAAGAGTTGGTGGCTCAGAGAGGAAAAGCGGTTTCTCCAAGCTCTCACAGCTGGACCCAGGCTCTCTCCAAGGCGCTGTACAGTGGCACCCAGGCTGCTCCGTGGCATGAGGCCCCAGAGATGAAATGTGGGCACATCAGCCTTCACTGGCTGCCTCCCTCTCTAGCCTCTGGAAGGGGCTGAGCTGTTTCCTTTTTCCGGGCTGAAGCGCAAGTGCCCCACCTCTACCTCTTGCAAGAAGCCTCCCAGGCTGTGCGAGGCCTGTAGGGCCGCCGTGCACCATTGTGCTCACGTGCTCCTGGCTGAGGCAAAGCTGGGTAGGGGCTGAAATGTCGTTCTCTTGCCAAGCTTCATGTTATGGCAGATATGGATGAGGGTGGGGTGGAGGTTGGCCTGCACCCATGGGCAGCAAGGAGCACCATTTTCCTTTTTTTCTTTTTTTTTTTCTTTTTTGAGATGGAGTTTCGCTCTTGTTGTCCAGGCTGGAATACAGTGGTGCGATATTGACTCACCACAACCTTTGCCTCCTGGGTTCAAGCAGTTCTCTTGCCTCAGCCTCCCGAGCAGCTGGGATTACAGGCATGCACCACCACACCTGGCTAATTTTTGTATTTTTAGTAGAGACAGGGTTTCACCATGTTTTCCAAGCTGATCTTGAACTTCTGATCTTGTGATCCGCCTGCCTCAGCCTCCCAAACTGCTGGGATCACAGGCGTGAGCTACCGTGCCCAGTCGGAGCACCCTTTTGTAATTTATGCAGAGGCCCCCTACAGGCTACCAAGGACCCCAGCCATAGAAGAGCCCACAGCACACTGGGCACTCGCTCCTGAGGCCTGTGGCAGCTCATTCTGTGTGTGGCCCCACTAGACTGTAAGCTCCCACCAGCAGGGACAGTGACTCCTCCTGGTGAGGTGTGGGGGTGGCATTACTGGGTCAGCACCATGCAGGGCACAGAATGCTCCACGACGAACACTGGTGCGATGGAGAGTTGAAGGGGAAGGAAGGAGGATCTAGCGCAGAGCTTAGTAAGTGTTTGCTGAATGACTATATGGTGGGTTGATGCCAAAGAGACAGGTGAAGAGGAATTGCCCAGGACAGAGGGCCTCTGGGAGAGGGAACAGG
Organism: Cheracebus regulus; assembly: GCA_963574635.1. Lineage (NCBI taxonomy): Eukaryota > Metazoa > Chordata > Mammalia > Primates > Pitheciidae > Cheracebus > Cheracebus regulus. The sequence continues at coordinate 41,472 of CAUYQU010049725.1, forward strand.
GTCTGCTGGGAGGTCTGCCTGGGGTGAAGGGGGCTGCAAGCTGTGAACATCTGAGAAACAGGGTGAGCAGCCAAGGGAGAAGATCCAGCCACAGGAAAGGGGCGGAGCCAGTCAGCGTTGGGGAGTTGCCAGGGCCCCCAGATTCCCTTCAGCCGGAGCCTCTCGGGCAGCACCATGCCCTGGAGCCCCACTCTGGTCTGCATGGCACTGCGCCAGCCAGGATGTGATCACCTGTCTTTGTCCCAGGGATCCTCAGTCTTGTGAAGATGCAGGAGTGATATGCAGTGCTGTGGCCACAGGGTGCAGGACGGTCCCATGGAGAGCCGGGGGCTCTCTGGCTGACTGAGGGGCATCCTGCTCAGACTGGAGTGGTGTCTAGGGGACCTTTTCTTGGGGTAAAAGAGCCACACAAAGCCATGTCTTGGAGTTCCCAGGTAAACTTGTGGTGGGGGTGGAGGGGCTGTCGCAGGCTCCACGTGCCTGTCATTGACAGTCTGCTGGACAGACAGGAGAGGGGACCAGACAGCAGAGGCTCTTGGGCCATATCGTGAGGGCAATGGAGACTGTGGGCAGGAATTTACCCCCATTTAAAAAACAGAGCTATTGGCCAGGTGCAGTGGCTCATGCCTGTAATCCCAGCACTATGGGAGGCCAAGGTAGGTGGATCACTTGAGCTCAGGAGTTCAAGGCCGGCCTGGGCAACATGGTGAAACCCTGTCTCTACAAACATTTTTTTACTTTTTTTTTTTTCTTTTTTTTTTTTTTTTTTTTTTTCACCCCCTCCCTCCAAACATTTTTTTAAAAATTAGCCAAGCTCTGGTGTGATTCTGTCCTGCGCGGCTGTTCTTTTGAGCAGTGGTTGTTTATCTCCGTCCACCTTCTCTCCCACCTAAGTGTGTGCCGCCGCTCGATGGAAAATTCGATGGACATGGACATGAGCCCCCTGAGGCCCCAGAACTGTCTTTTCGGTTGTGAACTAAAGGCCGACAAAGATGATCACTTCAAGGTGGATAATGCTGAAAATGAGCACCAGTTATCTTTAAGAACGGTCAGTTTAGGGGCTGGTGCAAAGGATGAATTGCACATTGTTGAAGCCGAGGCAATGAATTACGAAGGCAGTCCAATTAAAGTAACACTGGCAACTTTGAAAATGTCTGTACAGCCAGCAGTTTCCTTTGGGGGCTTTGAAATAACACCACCAGTGGTCTTATGATTGAAGTGTGGTTCAGGGCCAGTGCATATCACAGCACTTAGTAGCTGTGGAGGAAGATGCAGAGTCAGAAGATGAAGAGGAGGAGGATGTGAAACTCAAGTATGTCTGGAAAGCAGTCTGCCCCTGGAGGCGGTAGCGGGGTTCCACAGAAAAAAGTAAAACTTGCTGCTGCCGCTGCTGAAGATGATGATAATGAGGATGAAGATCATGATGATTGATGATGATGATGATTTTGAAGATGAGGAAACTGAAGAAAAAGTGCCAGTGAAGAAATCTATAGGTGATACTCCAGCCAAAAATGCACCAAAGTCAAATCAGAATGGCAAAGACTCTAAACCATCATCAACACCAAGATCAAGAGGACAAGAATCCTTCAAAAAACAGGAAAAAACTCCTAAAACACCAAAAGGACCTAGTTCTGTAGAAGACATGAAAGCAAAAATGCAAGCAAGTATAGAAAAAGGTGGTTCTCCTCCCAGAGCGGAAGCCAGTTTCATCAATTATGTGAAGAATTGCTTCTGGATGACTGACCAGGAGGCTGTGCAAGATCTGGCGGTGGAGGAAGGCTCTTTAAGAAAACAGTTTAAACGATTTGTTAAAAATGTTCCATCTTATTTCATTTCTGTAACTGTTGATATCTGGCTGTCCTTTTTGTAATGCAGAGTGAGAACTTTCCCTACCGTGTTTGGTAAATGTTGTCCGGGTTCCATTGCCAAGAATGGGTGGTCCAAAGTGCTTGTAGTTTTTAAAGATGGAACTCCACCCTTTGCTTTGTTTTAAGTATGTATGAAATGTTATGATAGGACATAGTAGTGGCGGTCAGACATGGAAATGGTGGGAGACAAAAATATACATGTGAAATACAACTCAGTATTTTAATCAAAAAAAAAATTAGCCGGGTGTGGTGGCACAAGCGTGTAGTACCAGCTACTTGGGAGGCTGAGGCCGGAGGATCAGTTGAACCCGGGAGGCAGAGGTTGCAGTGAGCCAAGATGGACCACTGCACTCCAGCCTGGGCAACAGAATGAGACCCTGTCTCAAAAGAATAAATAAATAGATAAATAAATAAACACTGAGCCTTGTTTCAGTGTTGTGCTGGGGCTACTGTAACAAAGTGCCACAAACTGGGTGGCTTAAAACAATAGAAACTGATTCTCTCATAGCCTTGGAGGCCAGAAGTCTGAAGTCAAGGGATGGCCATTCTCCCTCCAAAGGCCTTCCGGAAGGATCCTTCAAGCTTCCAGTGGCCCAGGCAATCCCTGGGATCCCTTGGCTCGTGGCTGTACCTCTCCACTCGGCCTCCATTGTCACCTGGCTGTGTTCTCTCTGTGTCTGTCTGTGTTTCTCCCTTTCATTTCTTTTTCTTTTTCTTTTTTTTTTTTTGAGATGGTGTCTCACTCTGTCACCCAGGCTGGAGTGCGATGGTGTGATCTCAGCTCACTACAACCTCCTCTTCCTCCTGGGTTCAAGCGTTCCTCCCGCCTCAGTTGCCCGAGTAGCTGGGACTACAGATGCCCACCACCACACCCAGCTAATTTTTGTATTTTTAGTTGAGACAGGGTTTCACCTTGTTTATCAGGCTGGTCTCGAACTCTTGACCTCAGGTGATCCACCCTCTTCGGCCTCCCAAAGTGCTGGGATTACAGGCATGAGCCACTGTGCCCAGCCGTCTCTTTCCTTCTTGTAAGGACATCAGTCATTTTGGATTTAGGGCCCAGATTACTCCAATAGGACCTCGTCTTAGCATTACATCTGCAACAAACCTATTTCCAAATAAAGTCACTTTCTGAGGTGCTATAGGACTATATCTTTTGGGGGGATGTGATGGAACCTGTAGCACACTGTAATTTACACTAAGTGAAATTCACTCTCTTCAGTGTACATTTCTGCACGTTTGGACAAACAGCCATGCAACTGCCACTGCAATCAAGACAGAAAATTCCATCACCCTCCAAAAGCCCTTGTGCCCTTTTGTAGTCAGCGCCTCTTGTGCCCCAGACCCTGGCAGTTATTTGTTTCTGCTCGTCCCTGAGTTCTGCCGTCTTGAGAACGTCCTCTGAATGGAGTCACAGCATGTCACCTTGTGCCTGGCCTTTTCTTAGCCGCCTGCATGTGAGGTCTACCTGTGTTGTCGTGTGACTCGGGAGTCCGTTCCTCTTTGTCGCTGAGACTATTTCGTCATGCGGATCTACCAGTGTGTTTATCCCTTCCCTGCTGAAGCCTGTTTGAGTTGTTTCCAGTTTGGGGTGATGACAAATACAGGCACTAACACATGTTTGCATAGAGATTCTTCCGTAGTGGGGCCATGCTGGCAGGCTTGCATGTGGGCTGCTATGTGAGGAAGGATGTGGGGGCAGCTCAGGGAGGGGGCGGGGAAGGGGACGGTGGGGGATCCAGGGCAGGGCTGGTGCCTGGACTAGGGCCTCGGCGTCAGGGAGGGGAGAGGTGGCTCAGAGACAGGAGGGCTCACTGGAGTGTATTGGGAGGCTGAGTGGATGGAGCCTGGCGGGAGATGGGTGTGCATTGCGGGAACGAGGAGGCCACCTTTCTTCCCTCCCACCGCCTCCCTCCCAGGGCGACGGCCATCGTGGCTGAGTGTAGCTGTCTGGACGTGCGGAGGTCGAGCAGTAGAACCATATGGTGTGGTGGTCAGGGCTGTGAGCCCTGGAGCAAACTGCTGGGATTCATGTTCCACTCCCTGCCTCAGTTTCCTTGTCTGTAAAATGACAGCTCCTAATTCAGAGTTGCTGTGTGTTATTACATGAGTGGATGTGTGTAAGGACCTGGAACAGAGTCAGGAACGTAGTAGGTGCTGTTTCCATGGTCTTCTGAAGGGCCCTGATTCCATTCCCTCTTGTCCACTCTACTCACACTTGGCAGTAGTACTTCTTGTGGCCCCGTGGGGGTGTGGATGGCATCCTCATCTGGGAACTAGGGGCAGGTCCCCTGACCCAGGTCTGCCCTGGCTTACTGTGGGACCTCTCAGATGATTGCTTGGTCCATTCACACAGTGTGGAGGTGCAGGGTCGTACTCTGCCAGGCGGCATGTGAGCACTGTGTGGCACAGCAGCCCGCACACAGTAGGCACTTTGCAGGAGGCCCGAAGACATGATGGAGACAGGCCTCAGTTCATGGGACACGCTCCAGTTTGGGGCTGGCAGAGGCTCCCCATGCCACTGCCACACGTAGCCCCTTTTCCTCCCAAATTTGTCCTCTGTTGCTGATGGAAGCTGATGAAGGTGGTGGCCCGTCAGCCTCTGAGCTACATGGCCCATGGTGAGCTGGCACCTGGCCTGGGCTCCAAGGGGAGAGGTGTCATGGGTCCTGGTTCAAATGCCACAGCAGCCCCCAGAATCCAGGCCAGCTGATGGAGACTGCCACCCCCCCGACCCGAGATAGGGTTCATGTTCAGGTTGGTTATGATTGATACCAGCCTAACAAAGGGATGCTTACAGTCAATTCTCATTGTTTACAGATTCTGTATTTGCAAATCAGCCTGCTTGCTAAAATGCATTCGTGAGCCCCAGATCAACCCTTTTGAAGCCATTTGAGGACATAGGCGCAGAGCAATGAAATATTCAAGTTGTCCGACGGGCACATTCCCAGCTGAGGTTGGACAGGGCGATGCTCTGTTTTCTTTCAGCTCCCATGCTGCAAACAAGCGTCCTTGTTGAGGTCTATATTGTGTAATGTTTTCATGCTTTTTTAAGTGGTTTCACTTTTTAGGCCCCAAAGTGTAGTGTTCAACAGCTGTCTTGTGTTTCTAAGTGTAAGAAGGCTGTGATGTGTCTTACAGAGAAAATACATGTGTTCAATAAGCTTTACTCAGGCATGAGTTAGTCCTGTTGTTGTGAGTTCAATGTCAATGAATCAAGATTATATATTCAATAAGATGCCCTTCAACAGAGACACACATAAAACAAGGTTATGTATTGATTGGCTGATGAAAATGTTGTGACCAGAGGCTGGCAGGAACCTAACCTTCTATTTCCCCTAGGAGCAATGATTCAGTATTTGCTAACTCAGTGTTCATGGTGACTTTATAGAATGAAACCACCATGAATAATGAAAATCAACTGTATCTACCTCATGTGGATAAATCTGCCCCTAATCTCTCCCCTGTACTGTGCACACTTCTACCATCGGCCGCTCATGTCTCTGGGTTAAGAAGTGCCCAGTTTTAGCTATGGTCTTTCTTGAAAATGTACAAGCCCTTGGGATATGCACTATTCCTCCAGTCTTAGAGTCTTGGTCCCTTCTTATCTCCAGTGACATTCAAGGGTTGGAAAGGAGTTTCCAAGGAAGGTAGTGGTCAGTGCTAATATTTTATTTCCTGTGATTCTAACAGAAAGACTCTTGTAAGGAGTAGTATCAATCAAGGCAAATAATAAGCAGGGATTTTTGAGTTTCACAGATTTAACACTAATAATCACAGTGATTATGTCTTGAGCATTTACTCAGGCTCGAGATTTTTATCAGTTAATGGTCATAGCCCCCTGAGGCTGGAACTAAAATGCCCAATTTACAGGTGAGGAAACTGAGGCACAGCAGGTGACTTGATCAAAGCTCTTAGCAGTAGCAGAGCTGTGGCCACTTGCTGGTTGATTCAGCCACCTGAATCCGGGTTTCTCTGAGTCCAGAGTCTCTGCCCTAGCCCCTGAACTCCCTGCAGCTCTGTGCTTTATCCAAGGTTCTCAGTCCCTTATTGCCTTTTCTACACCCAAGTGTGCTTGGAAGGGATACTGCTGGAACCTCTGCAGCCTTCCAAGCCCCACTGAGGGGATGACCTCCCCATCCTCTACCCAAGTTGGTCCTATGCAGACAACCCAGGTAAAGAACCTGGGAGGTGCAGAAAGGTGCACCCGGCCTCACCTACCAGTCTCTCTCTTGTCATCTGCTGGCAAAGTCCCACCCCATAATTGCTGTCCTTGGAGTCTTTGGGGGTCATTGTAACCTGGATGGGATGGGTGTGCCTCAGAGTCTTTGGGCGTCATTGTAACCTGGATGGGATGGGTGTGCCTCGGAGTCTTTGGGGGTCATTGTAAGCTAGGGGGGATGGGCGTGCCCTGGAGTCTTTGGGGGTCACTGTAACCTGGTTGGGATGGGTGTGCCTCAGAGTCTCTAGGGGTCATTGTGACCTGGGTGGGATGGGCATGCCCTGGAGTCTTTGGGGGTCACTGTAGCCTGGGTGGGATGGGTGTGCCTCAGATTTCTTTGGGGGTCATTGTAACCTGGGTGGGATGGGTGTGCCTCAGAGTCTTTGGGGGTCATTGTAATCTGGATGGGATGGGTGTGCCTGTCGTGCCTCGGGACTCCTCCTCGTAGCATCTTACCTCCTCATTGCCTCCCTATTGTCACCAAAGTTAATTCACCAGTGTCTTCATCAGCTTGGGCTACAAACAATGGGAATTTATTTCTTGTGGTTCTGGAGGCTGGGAAGTCCAAGACGAAGGCAGCAGCAGATTCTGTGTGTGGCGAGGCCCAGTCACCAGACACCAAACCCTGTCATATATGGAATGTGTGTGTCCCCCCAAAATGTTTATGGTGAAATCCTATCTTCTCAGGAGACATGAACACTCAGTCTAAGACAGCCAGTGTCCTCAGCTTCCTCTAAACTCCCACTCTTGAAAACTCACCCGTAGTGACTTCATGCCTTCGCACAAAGGACTTTGCATGCTTTATAATCTGATGGGGGCAGGTGGATATATGTTAAAAGGGAACAAAACCCTGGTGGTGGAATTTCCAGCAGGGGTGCCAAGTCCATTTGGCTTTGCAAGGGCACCTGGGCCTGGCAGATGGCCCCTGTCAAGAAGCATCAGGACTGTAGTTGGCCTGGGGTAGGCACATGACACATTTATTCCCCAGCAGAGGAAATGTGGTCACAGCAACTATTAGGTGGGTTGCAGGGTGACTCAGTGTCACCAGGGGGTGGAAGGAATGTGATGCTGGTGTAGTTTCCTGCAAGGGGCAGGTCAGGGCAGCTCTCGTTGGCCTGCACCCTCACGACACTGACAGTGCCCCAGGAGGGCAGCTGTGGAGAACCAGCAGTGTGTTCTGACCTCCCCGCAGTGTAGAAAAGGTAGTTCCCTCTGCCAAAGCACATTTCCCGCCCCGCCCCCTATTATTTTAAACCCCTCCCCCTAGTAAGCCCTCAACGTAAGTGGAGGCAAGTCTCCCTTCTATTATCTTTTTTTTTTTGAAACTGAGTCTCACTCTGTCACCCAGGCTGGAGTACAGTGGTGCGATCTCAGCTCACTGCAATCTCTGCCTCCCAGATTCAAGCAATTCTCCTGCCTCAACCTCCTGAGTAGCTGGGACTACAGGTGCATGCAACCATGCCTGGCTGATTTTTAGTAGAGATGGGGTTTCATCATGTTGGCCAGGTTCTTCTTGAACTCTTGGCCTCAAGTGATCCACCCGCCTTGGCCTCCCAGAGTGCTGGGATTACAGGTGTGAATCCCTTCTTTTATCTTACTGCTAAGAGAACCTAGGCTCATTGAGGGAGGGAGACTTGCTTAAGGTCACACAGCAAGTGAACAGCAACAGGCTAGAGTAGACCCCAGCTGCCTTTCCAGCATACGGTGGTTTCTGCACCACCCAGAGCTGCCCAGGATTGTCCACAGCCACTGTTTATTGAGCCACTGTTAAGCGCCAGACGCCTTAGTTTTTCTGGTCCTCACAACTAATTCTATGGGGTCATCTCATTTTAGACACTGGCCAGCCTCAGAGCAGAAGGCAGGCAGGGCACCCAGGCTCCTTGTCCTCCCTTCTGGGGGTGGTTGTGTCTACCATGGTGTAACTCCTCCCTACTCCATCTCCCTCCTCAGCCTCAGCAGGGGAGGGGAGGCTGCAGTCTCCTCCCCGTGTCCCCGACTCAACTCCAGATGATGAGGAACCGCTGAGTAAGCAGCAGGCAGGACAGAGACAGGGGTCACATGGCTATGGTGGGATGTGTGGGCCCCCACGTGTTGTAGGTGCTCCCAGAGGAGGGCCAGTCTCCCCAGAGCTGTCTGAGCCTCCAGCCCTCTTGCTCATTTTCCCAGCCTGGTCTATCCCTGGGCTGGAGAAGGCAGCAGAAGGAAGGTGGGCATGGGCGCTGGGAGGCTCTTGAAGGCCAGGGAGCTTTGGAGGGGACTAGACCCAGAAGGCTCATCTCAGGCAAAGACCAGGCCCGGGAAGTGGCCTTGAAATGTACCAGCCTCCCGTGGCAGCTCCCAGGAGGAGGGGCTGGTAAACACTGCAGCAGATAGCACAGGACTGATTTGTGTTCCTGAAGAACTTTCCAAACAGGTGGTGGCTAAAGGTAATAATACTCAACGTATGTATAGTTCTCCTCTTTATTTCCTTTTTCCTTCTGTTTGAAAACAAATCCCACAAATAATACATGAATTCACATATACACTGAAAAGATGTAAATTTTAGAAAAGTCTAGATCTGCATTGTCCAGTGTGATAGCCACTAGTCACATGTAGCTATTTTACAGGTTAAATTCATTAAAATGTGGCAGTAGCACAACCATTATGGAAAACAGTGTACAGATTCCTTAAAGAACTAAAAGTAGATCTACCATTTGCTCCAGCAATCCCACTACTGGGTACGTACCCAGAGGAAAATAAGTCATTATACAGGAAAGACACGTGCACATGCACGTTCATAGCAGCACAATTCACAATTGCAAAAGTATGGAATCAGCCCAAATGTCCAGTCAACAGTGGATAAAGAAATTGTGGTCTATATGTACGATGGAATACTACTCAGCTCTAAAAAGGAATGAATTAATGGCATTCGCAGCAACCTGGATGGGATTGGAGACTATTATTCTAAGTGAAGTAACATCGTATGTTCTCACCCCTAAGTAGGAGCTAAGCTATGAGGATGCAAAGGCATAAGAATAATACACTGGACTTTGAGGACTTGGGGGAAAGGGTGAGAGGGGGCAAGGGAAAAAGACTACAAATTGGGTACAGTGTATACTGCTCAGGTGATGAGTGCACCAGAATCTCAGAAATCACTGCTAAAGAACTTACTCAGGTAACCAAATACCACCTGTTCCCCAAAAACCCTATGGAAATAAAAAAAATATTTTTTTAATGCAGCAGTAGCCTCATTTCAAGTGCTTAATAACCACATATGGCTTGTGGTGACCATACTGGGTGGTACAGGTAAAGAAAATTTCCAGCAATTACAAAATTCTGTTGGACAGCGCTGGCTAGACCAGAAACTAGGAAACCCTACTAGCCAAAAAATCATGTTTGGAATCAGCTTGGTTCCTTTGGGCTTGTTTTGTATATGTTTACGTACATGTGGCTATCCATAGAGATAGACTTCTTAAGTTTACAAAACCCCTCCACATAACGATTGTATCTGAACTGCCTAGCAGCTCAGCCCTATGGGTATAAGAATAATGTTCCTCATTTAAAAAATTACATCCTTGGAGTTGTATGTCTTTTTTTTTTTTTTTTTTTTTTTTAAATATAATAAAACTTAGGCTCATAGAGTGGGTGAGTAAATTAGGCTGGGTGTGGTGGCTCACACCTGTAATCCTAGCACTTTGGGAGGTTGAGGTGGGCGGATTACTTGAGGTCAGGAGCTCGAAAACAGCCTGATCATTATGGTGAAACTCCATCTCTATTAAAAATACAAAAATTAGCTGGGTATGGTGGCAGGTGCCTATAATCCCAGCTGCTCGGGAGGCTGAGGCAGAAGAATCATTTGAACGGGGAGGCAGAGGTTGCAGTGAGCTGAGATTATGCCACTGCACTCCAGCCTGGGCAACAGAGTGAGACTCCATATCAAAAAAAAAAAAAAAAAAAGTAAATGGACAAATGAGGAGAGGTTGCAATGGGTTTGTTCCTTAGGGACAGAGAGGTTCTTCCCCTGGGTTTGTCCAGGGCAGCTGAGGGGCAGCCAGGCCGCACAGCCTTCTCAAATCCCTACACCTTGGGATTTGAGATACACCTACATCTTGCATGTAAAAGAGAGGCTCTGACATGCACATTGATCTGGGAAGGCTCATGCCCTGGTGTCTATTCTCCCATTTTTATTGTTTCCCCTAAAGTCTTCACCTGTTATTTTCTGATTGTCATCATAATACACATTTATTGTAAAAATTTGGAGTGTCCAGAAAGTGCAAAGAAGGAGAAAGAAATCACTTTCTCTCAGGATTAACTGCCACAGTTGTGCCAGCTTCCACTCCCACCTACAGAATGAGAGCCCCGGTTCTTCAGCATCCTCCCCAGGCCTTGGAGGTGTCAGCCTCCGTTGTGACACCCATGGAGATAGGCCCTTGTTGTTCAGTTTACAATATCCTGATCCTCTTGCTGTTGAGAATCTTTTCATATGCTCGCGGCCGTGTGGAGATCCATCGTAAGAAGCGCCGAGTCAAGCCTCTTGCTCATTTCCCTATTTGTTGTCTTATCTTTTCCCTATTGGTATGGGCAGTGTGGTTATGAGCCCTTTGTTCGTTGTGTGTGTAAAAATATCTTTTCTCACTCAGGACTTGTGCTTTCACTCTTGTTTTCTTTTTCTTTCTTTTTTTTTTTTTTTTGAGACAGGGTCTTGCTCTGTTGCCCAGGCTGGAGTGCAGTGGTATGATCTTGGCTCACTGCAGCCTCCGCCTCCCGGGTAAGCTTTCATTCTCCTAATGATGTCTCGATGAACAGGAAGTCTTTGTTTTACTGCATTCAGTTTCATCGGTCCTTTCTTTTAAGATTGGCAGATGCACGCACATACTGTTTAAGAAGTCTCTCTACCATCAGATTATGAAGACATTCTTTACTTTCTTCTGCAGGCTTTTTTGTTTTATCTTCCACCTTTAGGTTAGGACACAGTCTACCTGGAACTGATTTTTTTGTTTGTTTTTTGAGATGGAGTCTTGCTCTGTTGCCCAGGCTGGAGTGCAGTGGCGCAATCTCGGCTCACTGCAACCTCTGCCTCCCAGGTTCAAGGGATTCTCCTGCCTTCAGCCTCCTGAGTAGCTGGGATTACAAGTGTGCCCCACCACACCCATCTCATTTTTTTTGTATTTTTAGTAGAGATGGGGTTTTACCATGTTGGTCAGGCTGGAACTGATTTTTTAGTTGTGAAGAAGGGATCAGGCTTTATTGTTCCCTCAGATGGATACCCAGTTGTTCAACACCCTCAGTGTGCTACTATTTCGGCCATGCAGAAATCAAGGGGCTGTATATGTGCAGCTCTATTTCTGGACTTTCCTGTTACGCTGATCTGTGTGTCTGTCCCTGCACTAATAAGCCATTTTAATCACTTTGGCTTTATCATAAGTCTTGATATCCTACAGAACAATTCCTACCCCCTCTTCAACTGTGGCCTGGATCTTCTCAGCCCCTTTCATCTCTCTCTGCCTTTCTTTCCTCTTTTTTTTTTTTTTTTTGATATGGAGTCTCAATTGTCACCCAGGCTGGCATGCAGTGGCACGATATCAGCTCACTGCAACCTCCACCTCCCAGGTTCAAGTGATTCTTTTGCCTCAGCCTACCAAGTAGTTGGGATTGCAGGTGCATGCCACCATGCCCAGCCAATTTTTGTATTTTTAGTAGACACAGGATTTTGCCATGTTGGCCAGGCTGGTCTCGAACTCCTAACCTCAGGTGATCTGCCCGCCTCGGCCTCCCAAAGTGCCGGGATTACAGGTGTGAGCCACCACACCCACTTCTCTCTGCTTTTTCACAGAACACCGTTGGGATTTTCATTGGGATCACACTGATTCTGTACACCTGTTTGTGTAGAATTGATGCCTTGACAATGTCGTCTTCCACTCCATGGACAAAATCTGTCCTTCCATCTCTCCATTCTCCTATTGTGTGTCCCTGATGTTTAATGTTTATATCATAAGCAGGCATCAGTAGAAATTTGGCAGTGATTAGAAACATAGACTATTGACTCAAGAAACTGCCAGAGTTCATATCCCCGTTCTGCCACTTGCTAATTCTGTAGCCTTAGTGAGTTAACCTCTCTATGTCTTGGTTTCTTCCTCTCTAAAATGAGAATGACAACCAGAGTAATCTTATAGCATTCCTTTAAAGAATTAACTTGGTTAATATATGTTAACTAGCCACAGAATGCATGGCACACAGTAAATAGTAAATTCTGGAAACATAATTTATTTCGGCCTAGGTAATATGCTCATAGGATTTAAAACAAAAATATATAAAGAAAAAGATGTGCAGGGAAGACATCTTCCTGCCTTGGTCCTTTCGTTTCCCTGTTTATACCCCTTCCTAACTACTAGTGTCCGGTATCTTCCAGAGTTTCTTTATGCAAATACAAATAATTATTTTTCCAACAAGGGAGCACAGTATACATACTGTTCTATGGAAGTGGGTAATATTTCCTTAACCACTTAGTGGTTGGGTTGTTTCATATGGTACTAATATCTCCTGTTACTTCCTACATTGCTTTTGTCCTTCAACCACACACCCACCCTAGGAATCTTTCCACATCAGTACACAGAAAGTATTCTCGTGATTCTTCTTACAGTTGTGGAGTATTCCATTCATTTCCTGGTCACTTATTGATGGACATTTAGATTGTTTCCAGTCTTTTCTTCATGACAGACAACGCTCCCCTGAATCCAGTGAGTACTTTTGTCTATGCGTCCTTTTGCATGTATGCATCCATACCTATGAGTTCCCACAATTGCTGAGTCAAGGGGCCTATGTGTTTGCAATTGTGATAGAAGTTACTGAACAGCCCTCAATGAAGACTGTACTAATTTATGCTTCCACCAGCTATAAGTGAGTGCCTTAGGGACTATTTTTGATGGCTATATATTATTCCAGTGTTTGTATGAGGCTGAACATCTCAAATTGCTTTCTTTCTAGGTCAAAAATGGTTGGATGTTGCCAGTTTCATATGGTACTAATATTCCTTAACCACTCCACTGTTGAACACTCTTTCTTGAGCCCTTATTCTGTGTTGGGCTTGGGCACACAGTGGTAGATAGGCCAGACACTGGAACAAAAGCTTGAGTTTGCGGGGAGACCAGCATGTTACAGGCAGTATCGTTTGATTGTTTCCAGTTTTCCATAACTGCAAGTCATGTGACAGTGAACACCTTTGTCCATTAAGCTTCATTTGCATTTTAAAAGTATCTCTTTGAGATCTAGAAGTGAAAAGGCCCACACTGTGCAGTCTTAGCCAGAACAAGAGCACAGAGTTCTCTAAATATGCCTGTACACAGCCCAGCTCAGTACTACATATGAATGCTCTTAAGGGAAACTTTATTTTTCAAAGTTTCAAGTTGTGTTAATTATTTTTTGAGTAGGCTATGTAGTCAAATGGTTCAAATTCCAAGAGTACAAAAGGGTATACACCCTGTCCCCCAGCCTCCCAGGCCATCTCCGGGGGTGCTACCTGATCACTCTCAGGTCTGTCCTTGCAGAGATGGCCTCAGCTTGTCCTAATATATGTGACAGGTGTGCTCAGGGCCTGCCTGTTGCCCTTGGTGACGTGGTTCTTGTGTCTTTGCTGCCTCCAGCTTCAGTCCCAGCCAGGTCATTGGCCCCTAAATCCTGTCTTCTCCAGTAACTATCTCCATGTTCAGTGAAGTTTCTGGGGACCTTGGGGCACAGGGACATCAGCTGCACTTTCATATGACTATTATTGTAATTGTTATTACATTATGCCCGAATAGGGTCTGAGCCCATAGTAGGTGCTAAATAAATAACTTATTGGGAGAATGAATGGTTGATGCTAACATCACTGAATGTTTGCTGTACTCCAGGCACTGTCCTGAACTCTTTATAGCAAACCCATAAGATATTAATGCTTATATTTCCCATTTTAAATATAAGCAAATTGAGGCAAAGAGAGGCTGAGTCACTTGTGAAGGCCACCAAGCTGGGATTCTAACCCAGTCTGCCTGGTTCTCAAGTCCGTGCTTCCATTAGACCGAATAGCCCTGGTCGATGACTGAAGGCTGAATTGGATGCAGCACCGGGGACAAGATTGGTGCCGTCTTCTGGGTCCTGGTGGGAGTGGACACACCTGCCCAGAACAGGGGGTGAGGTCAGCAGGACAGGCAGGCTGAGTCAGCTTAGGCCTGGATGACCCAGATAGGGAAAGTGGCTAGGACCTTTGAGCCAGAGAAGAGTCCAGAGAGAGGGAGTGTGGAGGAACTGGAAGTCCAGGTTCCTAGGAGGCTGGGGGTGTCCAGGGTTCACAAGAGCAGAGCCCGAGAAGACAGAGCAGCTGGGAGTAGAAGCTCAGCAGAGCAAAGCCATGAGCCATCCACCACAGTGGCTGAGAAGGGGCCTGGGGTGGACCTGGCATGGTGGGAGCCACCGTCAGAAGGGCCTCAGCGCTGAAGCTGGCTGCCTCCGCTGGCTCCACCAGGGCTCCACACGGCGGAGTCAGTTTAGGCAGGTGGAGCCCAGTGGGGACAGTGTGGCACCTGGCTAGAGTGAGGAAGGTAGCTGGAGAGTGCTGGACACACACTGAGTGACAGAAAGCCTGCAGCACACACAGATGTGAAAAGCTTGAAGGCCTTTGACCTGTCAGACCCCTTGATGAGGGCTGTGACATGTGGGCTGAGGCAGTCTGGCCTGCTCTCAGAACTTCCGAGGTCTGGAAGACCTGCCTAAACTGCCTTCCCCTGTTAGAGGCTGTGAGAGGGGCCCGCAGAACCCCTCCCCTGGGGCTGACCCACCGAGGGTCGGGGGCCTTAGGCTGCACTCTATTCTCCACCTCCTAATGGAAGGTCTTTTGCTTTCCTGAGAGAAGAGAAACTGAGCGAACTTTCTCACAAGATTTTCCAGACACTGTTCTTGGAGCCACCAGCATCTATGGAAACCCACCAGGGCCCTGTACGGTGATTTAGCCCCTGGAAATAGGCCAAAGGCATGTGTTGAGTGTTTGTGCTTTGTGCATGTGTGAGAGATCCTGGTTCTGAAACTGCTGCTTCTCTTCCATCCCCCCGGGACCTCCACGTTCAGCCTGGAACTGTGTTTTTGTTTCTGTGTGCACCAAAGCCTGGGCCAGAGGTGGAATGAGGAAGCAGCTGTGGCTCAGCTTCACACACATCTAGGAAGAAGGATCTGGCAGACCCGAAGCCATGGAGAAGCCGGCCTGGCCGCCTGCCTTCTCCTAGGCTGTCCACTGGGGCAGGGCCAGCCTGGCTTGGAAGAGAAGCCTTCAGGTGGCAGCTAGCCAAGGGTCGGTTGAGTTACAGAGTTGTGGAATTCATAATGCTGGAAGGAACCTTAGTCCTTGGTCTGATCCATGCTCAGGAAATAGCACAGCTGCTGCTGCTCTCCCCGGCAGCGCCCATGGCACTTGTCACCAGTAGATCCCTGCATTCTCTCAGCTGAGCCTTCAGCATAACAGTCTAGGCAGCTGTTGTCAGTCATCTGGGGTTCACATTGGGAGTTCAACCTGCTTGGCATCCCAGATCTGGTCCAACCTACTATTGTATCGAAGAGGCTGCTGTACTTGGAGAAAGACAGTGAATTGCCCAAAGTCACATAGTAAATAACAGAACCAGACAGTGCCATTTCCTTTATATCATACCCATTCCTCTGATGCTTTTACAGCATTTGCCACGTTACCACTCATCTCATAAACCCTTGTTATCTCCATTCATCTCCACAATGGGATTCCACCCTCCAAATTCAAATTAGTTTCCCAAAAGCATTGTGGAGCTACAGAAAAACTGATGTTAGGTCATGTTAATACAAGTAGAATATCTAGATTGAGAGAGGTGATGGTCACACACCTTTCTGTGCTGCTCAGGGCATACCTGGGTATTGTTTCTATTTGGGGACTCCACATTTCAGAGGTGCAAAGAAAGAAGGATACTCATTATACTCAAAAGGTTAAAAGCAGTATGATAAGGAGGCACAGAACCACTCCATATTTTATGGTCATTTGATTTTTGACAAGGATGCCAAAACAATTCGATGGAGAAAGAATCATCTTTCAACAAATGGTGCTGGAACAATGTGGGTTAGCCACATGCAAAATAATAAAGTCAGACCCGACCTCACGCCATATATAAAAACTAACTTGGAGAGAGATCCAAGATGGCCGATTAGCAACAGCTCAGGAATGTAGCTCCCAGTGAAAGCGCAGAGAACGAGTGGACGCCGCACTTTCCGACGAATTTTTGTTGCCCACAGACCGGGAGATTCCCGGCAGAGGAGC
>CAUYQU010049727.1:0-49546 GCA_963574635.1 Cheracebus regulus
TTGGTACGCTGTATTCAGACCTTTCTTATAGGCAAGGATACACAAAGATTTAACATAAAGGGATGGAGGTAGATCTACCAACCTAATGGAAAGGAAAAAAAAAAAACAGATTTGAACTCAGACCTGGAACAAGCAAATTTAATAAATATTTACAGAACCTACCACCCCATACCCACAAAACATATATTTTTTTCAATATCATATCATACCTATTCTAAAAGTGATCACTTAATAGGAAATAAATCACTTTTTAGTAATTGCATAAGCATTTCACCGATTTAAATGAAATCCTGAGCAATAGAGCAAGATTCTCGTTCTCTCTCCCTCCTTCTCTTTCTTTTTTCTCTTTTATTCTACTTCTTTCTTTCTCTTAAAAAAAAAAAAAAAAAAAAAAAAAAGAGGGGCTCTGTGCAGCCAGACAGGGCAGCAGTGCAGGCAGAGGCAAGAAGGGAGGGTGAAGACGATGATGGTGATGACGGAGTCTGAAGGCCTAGGATCCCCTGGGAAAGCTCATTCACACTATGGCAGAAACAGTTAAGGGCTTGCCACACTGGCTCCCCGAGGTACATGCTTGCTAATATGCCGTGTTATGCCCTGCAAGGCAGGTCCAACATTCCCAAGAAAAAAAAAAAAAAGAACAACGCCCCACCTGTCTTCAATTCAATCAAGGCTGAGAGAGGTGAGGAAGCTGCAGAAGCAAACTGAAGCTAGCAGAGGTTAGTTCACGAGGCTTAAGGAAAGAAGCTGCCTCCATAACATAAAAATGCAAGATGAAACCTCAAAAGCACAGGCAATGAAAATGAAAATGGATGAATGGGACTTCTTTAAACTAAAAAGCTTCTGCACAGCAAAATAAATGATTGACAGAGTCAACAGACAACCTGCAAAACAGAAGAGAATATTCACAAACTAGGCATCTGACAAGGAACAAATATCCAGAATTTACAAGAAACTCAAACAACTCAACAACAAGAAAAACAACCCCATTAGAAAGTGCGGAGGACGTAAATAGACCTTTTTTAAAAGATACACAAATGGCCAAAGAGCATATAAAAAATGCTCACCATCACTAATCATCAGAGGAATGCAAATTAAAACCACAAGGAGATATCATCTTATAGCAGCCAGAATGGCTATTATTCAAAAGACAAGAAATAACAGATGTTGACGAGGATATTGAAAAAAGCAAAAGTTTATACACTGTTGGTGGGAATGTAAATTAGTACAACCTCTATGGAAATATGTATAGAGATTTCTCAAAGAACTAAAAATAAAATAACCATTTGATCCAGCAATCCCACTACTAGGTATCTACCCAAAGGGAAAGAAATCGTTGTATCAAAAAGACACTTGTACTGGTATGTTTATTGTGGCACTATCCACAATACAGGAGATATGAAACCAACCTAAAGGCTTTATTAACAGATGACTGGATAAAGAAAATGTAGTATATATATACAATGGAATACTATTAATCCATTAAAAAATGAAATCATGTCTTTTGCAGCAATATAGATGGAACTGGAGACCATTATCTTAAGTGACAAAGAAAGAAAAATACCATACATTCTTCCTTACAAGTGGGAGCTATATAACCTGTACACATGGACGTAGAGTGTGGAATGACAGAGCATATCCTCTGCAGATAAGCGGGTACTTTCTTCAGTGCCTTGCATGAACTCAAGAAACACTCAATGAATGAATGGCAACACTGTAAGGCACAGAGAATATGGGATAAAGGAGTAGAGACATTTAAAAAATTGTCATTTTACAGACATCACTGTGAGGAGAGGTGTGGCAGTCAGCTTCCAAGATGGCCCCCAGTGGCCCTTGCCTCCTGGTATTCATATCCTTGGATAGTCCCCACCACAAAGAATCAGTCCTGCCTTGTGTGGCCAACAGAATAGCTTTCAAGGTTGGGTCAGAACGACATTACAGTGGATCAGCTTTCACTCTCGGGAAAGCCGGTCGCCATGTTGTGGTGACACTCAAGCAGTCCTGCAGAGAGGCCTACTTGGAAAGCAGCCAGTTCACCAGCACTGATTTCCCAGCTCTGTCAGTGAACCACCTTGGAAGTAGATCCTCTAACCCCGGAAAAGTCTTTAGATGATGGCAGCCTAAGCCAACATGTGATTTCAGCCTCATGAGGGACCTGAACCAAAACCACACAGGTGAGCCACCCTTGAAGTGCTTATCCACAGAAATCATGAGAAGTAATAAATGAGTATTGTTGTGTTAAGTCATTAATTTTGGGGGAGATTTGTTGCACAGCAATAGATAACTAATACAAGAAGTATTGGGAATGACTTCTACGAAGGAAGTAGAGCTTGGAATAGAGGCATCATAGGAATTGTGGGAATAATATAGGCAAAGCAGTAAAGAAAGAATGGGGAAAAACCATGAGTAAAGGCAAGTACAAATGTCATAAAGAACCATCCCCACACAGAACCTCAGGATGGGGATAAATCTTCACAGTCATTTAGTTCAACTGCTCAATTGATGTTAAAGTCCACTCTTAACATAATAAAACTAAGACAAAAATTGCATGCATTTATCTAAGCTGAATCCCAGAAAGAGGCTGACTTCCCATATTTCTCCGTGTAGTGATACAAATCACGAATATTTAGTCACAAGAGAGATCATCTGAACTGAGGTCAGTTCTGAAAGTAATTTAAATAAGAAATTGAAGGAAGAGCAGAAGGAGATAGAAGAAGGAGGATACAGTTAGAAAAAATAAGGCCTAGTATTTGACAGATCGGTAGGATGGCCGGAGGTAATCCTACTGATGTACAACATCAATCTATTATACATTTCAGAATAGCGAGAAGAGAATAATTGGGATATTCTTAGCATAAAGATAAATGTTTATGGTGATTGATATCCCAATGACCTTGGTCTGATCTTTGCACATTATATGAAAGCATCAAATTATCACACGTACCTTGAAAATACATCTATTATGTATCAATATAAAGAAGAGGAAAAGGCCAGGTGCAGTGGCTTACGCCTGTAATTGCAGCATTTTGGGAGGCTAAGGAGGTGGATCATCTGAGGTCTGGAGTTCAAGACCAGCCTGGCCAACATGATGAAACCCTGTCTCTACTAAAAATACAAAATTAGCCAGGTCTGTTGGCACATGCTTGTAATCCCAGCTACTTGGGAGGCTGAGGCAGGAGAATCACTTGAACCTGGAAGGCGGAGGTTGCAGTGAGCCAAGATCATGCCATTGCACTCCAGCCTAGGCAACAAAAGCAAAACTCCATCTTAAAAAAAAGAGAGAGAAGAGGAAAGGGAGAAGAAACCGAAGCAAAGGAGGAAAAGAAGAAAACAAACAACAAAAACAGAAGGAAAAGGATGCAGTCGATTGGAAGAAGAAACTGGTTAATTAAAATGCTATGCAATAGACATTGTCCTAAGTTCTTTAAACATATCTTATTTTACCTTCACAATAACTCCTTATCACTGAATTATTTTAGTCCTGTTTCTTCCCCTGTGTTATGGTTTGACTATATCCCCACCCAAATCTCATCTTGAACTGTAGCTCCCAAAATTTCCACATGTTGTGGCAGGGACCCGGTGGGAGATAATTGAATCATGGGGTGGTTTTCCCCACACTGTTCTCCTGGTAGTGAATAAGTCTCGCGAGATCTGATGGTTTTACAAGGGGTTTCCCTTTTTGCTTGGCTCTCATTCCCCTGCTGCCATGTAAGACGTGCCTTTCGCCTTCCACTGTGATTGTGAGGCCTCCCCAGCCACGTGGAACTGTGAATCCATTATACCTCTTTTTCTTTATAAATTACCCAGTTACAGGTACATCTTTATCAGCAGCATGAAGATGGACTAAAACACCCTCCTTCCCAGAAGGCTTCCCCTCACCCTCTTCTCCAGATCTGAGGTAGAGAAAGTTGACAAACTACAGAGAAGAAGGATTAAGGCATTATGCACTTAAACTCTCATCAGAAAAAAAAAATCTGAGCATATGGTCAAGGCTATAACAAGGTCCATCCAACAAAGAATCCACTAACAGACTGAAGGTATTCCTTTTACAGGATATAAGGCCGTATTTCTTGGTCTGCTGATTAGTGTAGTTCTATTGAAATGAAGAGTGAATCTGAGATAAAACATTTTAAAATCCAGAACATTCTCTGTCCCAAGATAAGATGCTTTACTCGTCGCAGAGTTGATTCTTTTAGAGACTAGTAATGGATCTAAGAATCCCATTGGAAGAGGGGTTCCTCCACAAAGCTAATGCCTGATTCAGGGAGTTGATGCAAGCATTTGCCTTTAACCAGGGGTAAGCACAAGGAGACTCGCTCTGTAGGCAGCCACCTTCAGGAGATGCCGCCATATGTACAGTGGTATAGGACAAGAGGTGAACACTCCGGTCAAAACTCAAGAAGGTCAAGTTAGTGAGCATTCCTCACCATGTCATCCTTCTGTAAAGAAGAAGGCACATGCTGGACTGGGAATAGGAAACATCGTTTTTAAAATTTAAAGTACTAAAATAGCTGGTTATCCCTCTAAGAAAACACAGAATATTAAATTTAAAGCTTGGCATGGTGGCTCATGCCTATAATCTCAGCACTTGATGAGGCTAGGGTGGAAAGATCACTTCAACCCAGGAATCTGCAACCAACCTGGGCATCATAGTGAGACCCCAATCTCTACAAAAAAATTAAAAATGAGCCAGGTGTGGTGGCATATGCCTAAAGTCCCAGCTACTTGGGAGGCTGAGGCTGGAGGACTGCGTGAGAGCCCAGGAGGTCAAGGCTGCAGTGAGCCGAGATCACAACACTGCACTCTGGATGACAGAGTGAGACCCTGTCTAAAAATGAGAGAAGGAAACAAGGAAACAAAGAAGGAAGGAAAGAAAATGAATGATGGGAGGGAGGGAAAGAAAAGAAAAGAGAGAGGGAAGGAAGGAAAGAGGGAGGGAGGGAGGAAAGGAAGAAGGGAGAGAGAAAGAGTGGAAAAGAAGAAAGAAAAGAAACAGAGAGAAAGAGAAAGGAAGGAAGGGAGAGAGGGAGAGGGAGAGAAGGAAGGAAGGAAAAAGAGAAAGAAGAGAGAAAGAGAGAGAAGGAAAGAGAGAGAAGGAAGGAAGGGAGACAGGGAGGAAGGAAAGAGAAAGGAAAGAAAAAAAAGAAAGAAAGAAAGAAGGAAAGAGAAGAGAGGAAGGGAGGGAGGGAGGGAATGAGGAAGGGAGAGAGAGAAAGAGTGGAAAAGAAGAAAGAAACAAAGAAAGGAAAGAAGGGGGAAGGAAGAAAGGAAGGAAGGAAGAGAGGGAGGGAGGGAGGGGAAGAAGGAAGGAAGAAATAAAGAGAAAGAAAGGGAGAGAGAGAGGAGAGAGGGGGGAGGGAGGGGGAGGAAGGAAGGAAAAAAGGGAGGAAGGAAAGAAGGAACGAAGGAAGGAAGCAGGCAGAAATTACAGTTAAAAGATGCATAAGCCTTGGAGAGTTTGGAACAAGATACAGCTTTTACCAGTTAAGAGCTGTAGAGTAATTGTCAGAACATCTTAACATCTCTAAGTCCAGAAAAACTAGATCTTCAACAAATACCAAACTCATGACATTGACGATGGGCATGAAAGGGTAACCAAAAAGAAAGTCTAGGAATGTCCACCATGATCTGGGGTGGGGGACATGGGGTCAGTGGAACACGCTGGCAGTGGGCTGGATGCTTGGATGCCCAAGAAGCTCCTACAGAGGAATGGTCAGAAAAATTCTTTCTCAGAAAAAAAATCCATGACCCCTTGAAATAATGGACTTCCTCTACTGGCAGGAATGACCAGCCACATAGGCCGGCCAGTTTTGCAAAAGGCTTCTCTGCTGCTGAAGCCACAGGGTGAAAGAGAGTAATGACCATCCTTCAGTTACAGCAAGTTCCCAGGGGACCTGGGCGGTGTGAAAAGGTGGGTCCTGTGCCTCTGCTTTTCCCCACAGCCCCAGCATCAGGCCTTACACACTGTAGGTATCTCGCTAACGAGGGTGCCGACATCCTCTTTAATTTAATTCACACCCCACACCCTCAAGAGCTCAAAACCAAAGGCGCTAAGGTCCAGGCTTCCTCCTGCTCTGAGTTTACCTTCATTGAAGCTGTCACTGGTGGTAATGTGGGTGAAGGGCGACTGGGCCCGAGCCTCCTCGCACAGGGAGTAGCTGTGCTCGGCCTGGATGAGAGGCGCCGGGGACGTCGGGGAAGGTTCCACCTCCATTGACACACTCTTCTCTGAGAGGAAAGGGTCATTCAGGAGCTGACCCAAGACGTTCTGGGAAAACTCATCCAGAAGTTCTGAGAAGTGCTACAAGAGACAAAGGAGGAAGAACTCAGTTTCTCTTAACCATGATGTGATAGTTACCCTACACACATATTCTACGGCAAATACCTCATCCACTGCTCCATACGAAGCTCCTCCTAGACAATGTCCAGTTATCTTGTGCTGTGTAGAAAACCACCCCAAAGTTTAGTGGCTGAAGGTAACCACAACATTAATGTATTACTTCTCACTCCCCAGTGGGTTGGGTTGGGTGGGTGAACTGATTGCATCTGGGTTCCCTGACACAGCACACCAGGCTGGGACTCTGCTGGGCTGGGACTCCTGGGCACCTGGGCCTCTTTCTCCAAAGGGCACATCAGGCTTGGCTTCCTCCCATGATGGCAGAAATCTTCCATGAGGGAGAAAAACCAAAGCTGAATGGCCCAGACATCACGTACCATGACACCCTCCACATTCTTTTGGTCAAGGCAAGGGACAAGGCCAGCCCACACCCATGGGGCAGGAAAGCAGACTCTGCCGCTTGATGAGAGGAATGGCAGCATCACAATGCAGATGAATGTGGACGGTGGCAGAGGCGTGATTCGCTGGGGGTCCTTGCTGTCACGACCTACCATATTTTGCACTGATCATGTTAATATTTTAAAATAAGCTCTCCCCCATTTCTAATAGCATGAAGGTGTAGTTTATACTAAGGTGCCGTGCTCAAAAACATTAGAGGTGGCTTCTCCTGGGCCTGGACTTTGTCCCACTCTGGTTTTTCCTTAATATCCTCCCATCCTTTATCTCTAATATCATGAACGTTCCAGACCCCACCATGCTTCAGACCATCAAACAGCTAGGATATAGGACTAACCCATATAAATTCTCTGGGATTCCCAATCCCTTGTGACACTGTCCCACACTAAACGCGCTGCAGCCCCATTCACTCTTCCTCCTTGATAGGACTATATTCATGGCATGAGGATCTTTGGAGCAGAGGTTCTCAGCCTTGGCACTGATAACATTTAATCCATTGTGAAGGGCAGGGGTGGGGGCACTGTCTTGTGCATTGTAGGATATTTAGCAGCATTCCCGACCTCCACCCACTAGAGCACTCCCCTAGTTGTGAAACCAAAATTATTTCCAGACACTGCCCAAATGTCTGTAGCTGAAAAAAATCACCCATGGTTTAGAATCACTGCTATTGACTATAATAGAAATAATAATAATATAAAATAGGGCCAGGTGCTGTGGCTCATGCCTGTAATCACAGCACTTTGGGAGGCTGAGGTGGGCAGATCACGAGGTCAGGAGTTTGAGACCAGCCTGGCCAACATAGTGAAATCCTATCTCTACTAAAATTACCAAAAAAAATGAGCTGGGTAAGGTGGCAGGTGCCTGTAATCTCAGCTACTTGGGAAGCTGAGGCAGGAGAATCACTTGAACCCGAAAGGCAGAGGTGGCAGTGAGCCGAGACCACACCACTGCACTCCAGCCTGGGCTACAGTGCAAGACTCTTGTCTCAAAAAAAAAAAAAAGAAAGAAAGAAAGAAAAGAAAAATTTAAAAAATAAAATGAAAATTTAAAGCCCACTTTGGTACCAGGTATTAGAGACATTTCGGCCTTCTTAATATTCTCCGAATCACAGACCAATGGGCGTGATCCTTATTAATTAAACTTTAGTGACACTTCTGGTATAGAAAGGAAGTTAAGAAAGCAGACGCAGCAATAAAAGGATGACTGCACATAATACGGCTTAGGGTGGGCAATGAAATTTTTGGGATTCTCACAGACACCTAAGTCCTACCACCAAACTGAAGTGTCAGTGAAGGCGTTATGAAAATGAACACTGGAAGGGAAGGTGGGAGGTGTCCCTGGAACTCTAAGATCAGGCTAGCTATACAGCAGGATGCTTCCTTTAATAAAGGAGAAAAGCAGACAGCAGAGAGGAGGCCCTTGCAGGCTAGGTGGGGGTGAAATCCACCACATTACCAACATGGGACGTGGCATTTCCTCAGGACAGACTGCAGGGAAGCTACAGGACTTGGGCATGTCCTAATAGGCATGACTGTCTGTGAGAACAAGAGAGGGGTTCCAGGAGAGAGCTCTCTGAGTGTAAATACATTTCAAACTGGAAGGTTCAGAATTAGGAGTATTTAAGGCCACATACCAACTGCTTGCATTGCAATTGCCAGGGGAATTTGCGTTAGTCATTTCATAATGAAATCTTTTAATCATTCAGAAAGATTATACATATCATGAACAATTATGTAGTCATTCCTTTAAAAAAAAAAAAAAACTGGGGTTGGGAGAGGTGGCTCATGCCTGTAATCCCAGGACTTTGGGAGGCTGAGGCAAGAGGATCACTTGAGCCCGGGAATTTGAAACCAGCCTGGGCAACATAGTGAGATTCAGTCTCCACAAAATTAGCCAGACATGGTGATGCATGCCTGTAGTCCTAGCTACTCGGGAGGGTGAGGCAGGAAGATCCCTTGAGCCCAGTAGGTCAAGGCTATAGTGAACTGTGATTGCACCACTGCACTCTAGCCCAGTCTTCCTCTGTTGCCAGGCTAAAGTGCAGTGGCACGATCTTGGCTCACTGCAACCTCCGCCTCCCAGATTCAGGTGATTTCCCTGCCTCGGCCTCTTGAGTAGCTGGGAGTACAGGTGCACACCACCACGCCTGGCTAACTTTTTGTATTTTAGTAGAGACGGAGTTTCACCATGCTGGCCAGGATGGTCTCGATCTCCTGATCTTGTGATCCACCCGCCTTGGCCTCCCAAAGTGCTGGGATTACAGGCATGAGCCACTGCACTCAGCCACAAATTTTTTTTATTATATGTAATATTGTAATTAATATTCCTTAACATGAAGAGAACTTTTAAAAACACAAAAATTTTTCTTTCAGAATGTGGTTTAAATGCATAAATAAATAAATAAAAACATACCAACTTGATGATCCACCCTCAGAGATTTTGACTTAGTAGGTTAAAGGCATCTATATTAAAACTCCCACCTATGCAAAGCGTGGTGGCTCACGCCTGTAATCCCCACACTTTGGGAGGCAGAGGCAGGCAAACGGCTTGAGCCTAGGAGTTCAAGGCCAGCCTGGGCAACATGGCAAGACCCATCCCTACAAAAAATCAACAACAACAACAAAAACTCACACCACCTGTGCCTCTATGCTCACCTCAGCTTCTCAATCACTGGCTCCATTTCTACTCAACTCCCCTCTCCGTATGTCACTTTACAGTTAAGTCCCTAGACACTTACAAAGTTCCTAGAAGTTCAAATATGCCCAAGATCAGAGGAAGATTCAAGGATTTTGCAGCTACTGTGTGTTACACTTCAGATAGGCACTGGGGATACAAAATAATAAATAAGAAACTAGAAAATGCCCATGCCCTCCCAGAGTTTACCACTTAGGTCAGTGCTTCTCAAAGTTTTATGTGCCGATAAATTACCTGGGGATTCTAAGCCATCGCTTCTAATTCACAGGTCTAGGCAGGCCCGAGATTCTGCATTTCTAACCAGCTCCCAGGTAATGCTGCAACTCCACAGACCACACTCTGGGCAGCAAGGAGCAAAACAGTGGCAAGGCTAAGATTAGAACCAGACTTCCTGATTATACAACAACCTAAGTCAGCAACTGATTGCCTAAGTAGCTCCCTGAGGACAAATTTCCGCGTTGCCTGATGGTGACGATTCTGCAACTGTTTGACACAGATCCTTTCAAGACAAAACTAAGGTGACAAAAAAAGAAATAAATCACAGAATGTAACATGCAAATGCAAGAGGTAAACCCCCAGTCCCTGCATTTCCAAGCCACAGTTTAGTTCCTGGAACTACAACGTCAACTCCCAGTCTGCTGTGCTGGCCGCTAAAGCTCTGGAATCCCATTCTATCCCGAGGCAAGGCTCCGATTGCCCAGACTTTCCCATGGAAGTTGCCCAGGTTGGCCTCCTCTGCTGACACTCTGTTTTCTTTCTTCTGAGCAGCACTAATGAATGTTTTCATGAACATCCCCTGGATAACCAATAATAAACATTCTCTAACTCTGCTAACTTTCCCTGATCTCCCCTACTTTGGATTATGCAGTCATTCTCATGTTACAAACCATTTAGCCCTAATGATAGGCAGTTTTGAAGCATTCACAGTTGTTATCAAGTGTATTATCATAACCTTCCCTCTGGAAAAGGATCCTCCTCAGAAGCCTAACCATACCTAAACACCCACACACACCTAGGAACTCAGCAAAGTGGTGACCTCTCAGTAGGTTCAGGGAGATCCTTGTGATTGAAAAGAAACTGGTTCCAACCAGATACTATGACTCAGCCCAGCAAATTAGCTCCAGCTGGGTCTCCTTGGCAGTGGTGGTTTCCGAAGACTCAGCAGACAGGTCAACATTCCATTGCTGGTGGCGGGATCAGGCCAGAGTGGGCCCATCTTTAATGCCAGCCAGCTGGAGAGGGGCCTTATGGTCCTGGAGGCCAAAAATCAGGGAAAGGAACAACGTGAGCCTCAAAGAGAAAGCCTTTTTGGATCCTGTAAACATTTTAGGAAAGTACTACTCATGTGAACCCAAGGGTTATGGGATTTTAGTTTAATTCTTTCAAAGGCAATGGCATAATAACATTTTACTATTCTGTCTAATACCTGAATCAAGCTTTGTGGGCTTACAAAGTACCTATCATAGCGTTTTTCTCACTCAGTGTTCATGACAATCCTGTAAATTGGCTTTTAGTCCACTGTCCAAGATCTCTGTCGCCTACTGAGAGACCTTGAACTAGCGTACTCTTATTTCAAATTGACTGAACTGTTTCCATATTGTTTCTCTAGGAAAGGGGTATTTGAGCCTTACAATCCAATTGTATGGAGAGGTTGTAAGAAGCATAAACCGTGATGGTGATGATCCTGGATGATGATGTTGACACTTGCCTGACGGACTAAGTGCTTGATATATTAGATTTTCAGAAAATGAGCTGGGTGCTCTCCTAATATAAGGTAAACATGTCACCATTTACAGATGAGAAAACTGGGGCTCAGGATAATTAGCTATTTTGCCCTGAGATGCACACCTGCTAGAAGGTGAAGCTGACATTCCCTCCCAAGTCCATCCAGTTCCAAATTCCAGGCATTTTCTACCACAGCATGCTGCTTCATCTGAGTCAGCCTCTAAAGCTAGATAAAGATAGGCTCACAGACAGTCATCCACCATGAGCACATTGTCCCCTGCACTAAACCTGTAGAAACATGCCAAGAGTTTATTAGACGGAGAGACTCCTGGTATCACTTGCTGTGATACCTCAGCAATAAGGATGCAGATGGTTATTTGGCCTTAATGCATGTTTCTGCCAAAGGGTTCAAGTAACATCACACCACCTCTGAGTTGGAAGAAATCTCCTAATAGGATCAAACCCCTGCCTCACAACATGAATGTTCTTCACCCAGCTCAGAGAATACACATGCAATTTCCCTTAAAAATTTGTGTCAAGTTTTATCTCCCCAATTTGTGTCAAGTTTTAACTCCCCATTATCCAAAGATTCTGCATTAAACATCCTTCAACTATCCCATAAGGTTTTGTCTCCCTTTATTCTTATAAACAACACCTTCATTCCAATCTTAATGGTCACAGTATGGCATTGTGGCAATATAGCTCTGGAGTCAGTCAGCCCTAAATTTGAATCCTGGTTGTGCAAGCCTGAGCAAGATATTTCCATCCTCTAAACCTTGGTTTATGAAGTTAATGATAATGCTGGTAAAGTGAGGTTAACAATAGTGCTGGCCTTGTATCATGAGAATTAAACTCAATAATGCATGTCATGCACCTAACACTCCACTGCACAGCGATCTTTTAAAAAGCTCCTTTTAAAAAACTAACATAATTAAACAATAAAAAGTTGGTATTTTCTACTTGCACACCAGCTTCTCATGTTGTTCTTCCTATAATATGCTTTTATTTTCATCTTTACTAATCAGGAAACTACCTAAGACAGAACAAATGTAATTCTTTTATAAAGTCATCCCTAGACAGATACACTTTGAAATTATCTTTCATTTCCCTAAACAAGTAAAGCCCTTTAAGTGACTCTTAACTTGACACATTTTTCCTTTTCTTTGACATTCCCTTCTTTGCCAACTTACTTAAATATCCTAACACAAGGCCTTCCAAACTCTATGGCCCAGATGTAAACTGTTTGTCCACCCCTCTCTGGACCTAGCCCAGATCATAGATCATAGATCATAGACAGTTGCTGCACTCAACAACTATCTTGTTTGGATCTATTATTCTATAACATCCTAAAGAAATAAAAGATAAATCTGAATTAGAGCTAGACCTCCCAACAGCTATAAATAAGTGCCATTAAATATTTTAAATGTCCAAATTTACAAATCACATAAGTTAGGAGAAATTTTTATCCTTCTAAGAATTACTTATTGTATAAAAAATTACCTTGGCTCTGAAGCATTTACACTTTGAGTTTTCAGGTCACTAATGAATGGCCAAAGTAGCTTGCAAGGAAGGAGTGGTTTATGATCTGGGCCACCTCCTGCTGCTAACAACTGCCCTGAGATCTGAGGTCATGAGGGTGAGGAAAGGGGAACAAGGTGGGAGGAAAGAAATGATTTGTCATTTTTTTTTTTTTTTTTGAGATGGAGTCTCGCTCTGTCTCCCAGCCTGGAGTGCAGTGACATAATCTCAGCTCACTATAACCTCTGCCTCCCAGGTTCAAGCAATTCTCCAGCCTTAGCCTCCCAAGCAGCTGGGACTACAGGCATGTGCCATCGCACCCAGCTAATTTTTGTATTTTTAGTAGGGACAGGGTTTCACCATGTTGGCCAGGCTGGTCTTGAACTCCTGATCAGCTGGTCATCCACTCACTTCGGTCTCTCAAAATGCTGGGATTACAGGGATTCATAATTCCTAAGTTCAAATAACTGGCTGCATACAGCTACTAAGCTGTCTTCCGTGTAGTACTCTCCACTGAGGTTCACCCATTCAACAAATATAGTGACAGCATGGGCAGAACAATGAATGACTAAAGGTCAGTCTTATATAGACAGAATTGTCCCTAGGTGCAAAATGAGTTATCCAGAATGTACGTCCTGTGCCCCATCATCCAGAGCATGTTCTAAAGCAGTTTTGCCATCCCGTAGTAAGGCCAACAGGCCTCTTTTGTGCACAGGCTAACAGAAGAGTGCTGCACTGAACCAGTTAGGGATGTGAGTTCTAGTCCCGGCCTTGCACTTCACTAGTGGTCACTCTGCCTCTTCTAGACTTCCTTTACCTGTAAATCTGTGTGTGTGTGTGCATGTGTGAGTGTGTGTGTATGTGTACTGTAAATCTGTGTGTGTGCACGAGTGTACATGTGTACTGTAAATCTCTCTGTGCGTGTGTGTACTGTAAATCTCTGTGCATGTGTGTGTGTGCACGCATGTGTGTGTATATGTGTACTGGGGGTGGAGGTGGGCTTTAAACCTGATCAGTAGTTCGTCACCTTTTTTTGATGTTTGGACCCTTTTGGGAATCTAATGAAAGCTCCTGCTGAAAATCTAATGCTCCTTTTGGGAATCTAATAACAGTCTTGCCTGAGAAATTCTCACAGCCACACACACACAAACACAGCCCAGCATTTCAGGAGGCTGACCCGCCCCTGAAGTCTGCCTGCAGATGGCGGGGGATTCCATGGAGCCCGGGTTAAACCCTGCCAGCAGAGAAAGTAGTAATAACACAGGGATATTTATAGGTCATTGCTAACAACCTATTCAGCTCTACTACCCTATCATTTTCTAAAATATTGCAGGCAACCTAAAATGGAGCTACGAAGGTTTTTCAACTTGGGAAAAGGAGGATGGAGAACACCCTCTTTCTGCCTCACGGGTTTGTTTAGATTTGCCCCTGTAACGTCTGCCCAGGGGCAGTGAAGCAGGTGGGCACAGCAGGTAATGGGATTCAGAAAGCAGAACCGGGGCTGGTAGCAAGAGGCCCAAGGCCTGCCTGAGCTCCATCGAGCTCCCCAGCATCCAATTCCCAGCCCTGCCCTGTGGGAAACAGGGGTGCCTTTGCAAGTGGGTCTCTGGCTGAAAAGATAGTTCCCAGGCAGGCAGAAGAAGAAGGCTTTGTACTTAAAAATCATGGCTAACAGCCTTGCCTAGAGCACAGAATGCCTCCCAAAGACTGGAGCCATAGAAGTAGGGAGTGTGGCCGGGGCAAGCTGACCCTGTCCATAAATGATTCAGAGGACACACCTCAAATTCACATTAGAAACCAAGGCCTCCCTCCAGCAAAACACAGTTTGACTGTATCGCTCAGGTAGGGAGGAGCTGGTCTGGGCTCCTGGCAACCCCTAGGTCACCCTCCTCCTCCCCTTTCAGGGAGAAAAGGGACCTGCCTTCAAGGCCAGTGCACCTCAGACCTGAGTGGCTCTCACACAAGTACCCTGCACACAACACACAGAAAAGGGCCAGATGCCAACCGGGAGGAAAAAGGTGACCTTGTCAAAGTCCCAAGGAAAAAAATGCCTCACAAGTCAAACCCCATTACAGTGAAATTTCAAGAGCACCCAATTCTTTTCTAGTACAAAAATTTAGGCATAGTACATATTTCATTAAATTTTAAAAAATGGGGGCTGAGCTTGGGACTCTTTATTACACCAGAGGTTTGGAGGTCTGTGGCAGGGATTATTTTGGGGAGGGCTGTTTTGTTCTGAAGTGATATATTTGCTTTACTGAAATTTCACTAGCAGTACCAGAAGCTGTATTTTAAAGGGCCTTATTACTATCTATATATCTATATATAGATACAGATATACACATACATACACACACACACACACAACACACACACATACACACACACACACACACACACACCTTGCTTGGTAGTATCCAGATGGATTGAGATGAAGTCTCACTCTGTCACCCAGGCTGGAGTGTAATGGCATGCGTCACCACGCCTGGCTAATTTTTGTATTTTTTTAGTAGGAGCTGGCTTCACCATATTGGACAGGCTGATTTCGAACTCCTGACCTTGTGATCTACCCACCTAGGCCTCCCAAAGTGCTAGGATTACAAGTGTGAGCCACCACGCCTGGCCCAAATGTACCTTTTTTTATAAATGAAGTATGTAAAATAGATAAAGCAATAAAGGCATTGAGAGATGATATTTAAAGGAAATCTATTATAAATCCATTGGTAGGGCATACTTGATTTTTTGTAAAAGGAGTCACCCTGGGAGAAGGGGGACCACAGGTGATTTTTAGGGAAGTGAAACTTTGACACAGATACTATAATGGTGGAGACATGTCATTATACATTTGTCCAAATCTATACAATGTACAACACGAGAGTGAACCTAATGTGAACTACGGACTTTGAGTGGTAACAATGTGTCAATGTACCAGTATGGTGGTAGATGTTGGTAATGGGGGAGGCTACGAGTGTGTGGGGCAGGGGGCATATGGGAAATCTTTGTACCTTCAGTTCGGTTTTGCTCTGAACCTCAAACTGCTCTCAGAAATGGTCTATTTTTTAAAAGTTATGGCTAATGTATCTATTATGTAAAAATGAATGTTTACATATGATATTTGCTTCAAGGGTCATGTGCCATATACTAATTCCTTTTAAACTACATAATTTTTCATCATTAAAACAAGTAATGATGCACTCTCCCAAATGCAGGCCAATCCTGAATAGCCTATAGCGGTTATTAGAATTTGATGTGAAAAAAAAATCCATTGTTTCATTTTAAGAGCATCTACCCACAATACAAATAAATCAGTTAATGACAGGAAGGGAGAAATACCCTATAGGTGGCTCCTGATAGCAAAGGAGAGCTGCAAGATTCAGAATTAGCTAGCACACAAGTCAATCTGCCTACCTCTTGGCTTATTTACACATACAGCGGCAAATACCCCCAAAATGCACTTATTCATTCTTTCTAAACCCAAACTAGCCTCTAGCCTAGTAGGACCTGTCCTTCCATGGCCCAAGAGTATCCAACAAGTAACAACAGGGAAGAAAAATGATGCTAAGAAAATATAATAATAATAGTACCTTCCATGTTCAATGCACAGTATTTACATGACGAAACACCTGCACACCGTGACTGTATCTGATCCTCACAAGACGGAACATTATCCCGAGGGTGCAGACAGTGGAGCAGCATGGAGGAGGGCAGGACCCCTGTTTGCTCTCCCCTTCTCAGGCACGTTCAGCATAGTGCCTGCTGCCTTCCAATCACTAACACAGAGAACTCAGAGCTCAGATTCCTCCTTGTTCCCAAAAAAAATGCTTTTGGAATTGTAACTTGGGCCTGAGAGAAGGGCAACCTCCTTATGTCAACGGAGGAAATCCTCAGGATCCTTTCAGAGCAGGCAGAACTGCTCCAGATATATCCCTATCAGATGGAGAAGTCCTCTGATTTGCTTCGAGAAACTCAAACCATCCGAGTCCTTCCCTTGCCCCTTCCTCATGCCACAACCGACAGCTGAATCTCACCAACAAATGAAAGGCCACCAAAACCATGACCAAGCCAACCGTTCAAGGCTGAGGCAGTACAGAACCTGCGATTCTGTTCTCTTCATTCATGGTATGGAAGCCACGGAGACTGGGATGCTGAGAGCAGCTGCCATCTGGACCACCAATTCTTCTCTCTCCCTTTTCTCCACTTCTATCCCCACATCTAGACTCTACCTCCACACTCTTGGACGGGAGTGCTGGCGCCCCAGCAGGGCTTTTTGCCTGGTCTATTCCACATGCCAAGGCCAAAAAATGTCTGCTTTTAACCTTCCCACACTTAAAAGCCTCCCACATAACTCAATCTAAGTCCAAACTCCCCACATGAGAGTTAAAGTAGATTTAAATTTCCTACTACCCAGTTAAATTCTCTAAATACTCTTCCCAATTCGTGTTTTATTCCTTGTTGATATTCCTCCTTCTGTCCCTTATCCTTCAATTTGCAGTTTTCAACCCTTTTACATGCTCATTATATAATGAAATTTGGAGGGGGTTTTGGTCAGACTGTTCTAATGAAGTGTCCTGCCCTCTCTTCAGCCATAAGCTTCTCCTCTCTGGTTCCTTCCACCATCTTAAACAGAAGGCATCCCCATTTCCTCTCCCACAGTATACATGCTCCACTCACAACACTTCAGTCTTTACCTCACCAGGGAACACCCAGGCCATTCTCTCATATCCTTCAGTGAAGGCACAAGCTCAGGTATTTACTATTTCTTACTCTCTTGTGTCTTATCCTAAAATAATAAAAATCTGGTACTTTGCCATTAATTCCAGAAAAACTTTGGATTACAGCAGGCTCCAAATCACAGACGGGTGAAGCTTGAAGAAACACTAGGTATCATCTGGCCTGACCTGGTCACTCTAATTTGAGAAAACTGAGGTCCAAAATGGCACATGAACTCAGAGTTGAGAACTGAAATCTACACTACAGACTCTCTAACAAGAGAAATGGTGACCAGACGTAAGGATCACCCAATGGGTGACTGAAAAGGGTTCCCCAGACTACCCCCACAGAATTCTCTGAACATGTAACAATTCTGCCTCCAAGTCCAGATCCAATGCCAAAGACATCAGGTATGAAACACAAAAGGGGCCATGGAGTTTCTGGGAAAAAACAAACGGCATGCATGCTTCCTAGAAACCTATGCTTTATTTATGAGTCAAATATGTCATAAGCATTACTGAGATAATCTCATCCCTAGAGGGCTACACTGGGGAAAAGAGAAAGTGCTTGAGAGATACAAAGTACTATTTGTCTTGTTTAAATGCTCTCAGGCATGACTCTATCAGGAAGTGCCCCTCCACCCCATCCATGATAAGAGCAAAGGGAATCCTGTAGGTCAGCAAAGGGGAGACCAGGAAGGTTCTGGCTTCCAGCCCCTTTGGCCCCTGCTCTGTGAGATCTCCCATGTATGCTTCACCTCTCTGGAATGATGTGTGTTGAAACATACCCGTGTATCTTAGCCTTTGGAACTCTTGTGTTATGCACCGGACTAGTGAGACAGAAGGCACGTATTCTACATCAGCTCTGTAGATCCTGGCAGTAACCTTGGGTCAAATCACTCATGTTCTCTACACCACTGGAAAATGAGAAATCCAATCTGCCTTTCAAAACTGTAGTAAAGATAAAAATTAATTCATCCATCATCTAATCCAGATACAAGATGGTGCTACGGTATCTGAAAACAGGCTAAGAAAACCATGTGCAGGCTATGAACATGAAAGTGACTTCCCAGACATCCAAAGAGTTATTTCTTATCTCCATCGTGGCCAGCCAGTTAGCAACAGCAGTTATTGGGAGCACAGCAGTCATTGGCAGTCTGCTCCTGCATGTTCCCTCCTCTGATGAACCTCAACCTGCTGAGGCAGTGAACCCTCTTCTATCTCTAAATGCTACCAGAATCCAAGAGCTTCAAGGTCTGCTAAGGAGAGACTGTCTTGGAGCAGTGGGAAGTAAAGGACCAGGGCTGGCTCTCTGTCATCCCACATTGCTAGCCTCCAGCTGTTATTGATTCCAATCACATTTCTAGAAATGAGAAAGATAAGAAAGGCAAGCTCCATTATTTTAAATGAAGAACCTGAAGTTAAGGTACACTAAACTACTACCCTAAAGAAGCAGAATCTGACGTTTCTCTATTCATTTAGAAGAGTTACTTTCACAGAATAAGAGCTTAATAAATGTTAACTGTTTTATTGTTGTCTGTATTACATGCCTCACTAAAACTAGGACAACGTTTTCAAGCATTTCTGATTTATCAGTCTATTAACACTGTAAAAATGATGAGGGTCATAAAATACCATTTTTCTTTAGTGAATTCAGTAGATTATAGTTTGCCCATTTGCTTACCAGGGGACTCGTTTTCAGTTCATCAATTCATAATTGATTGATCTTCCTTTCCCCTTTTTGAAAACGAGGCCCCTATCACCCAGTCTCAAAGCATCTCTCTCATTCCCTGCAATTTCTCCACAGATCACCAGCAACACTGTGCTCACATCCATACGCTTCTTCAGTGTCCTTTCATCTTAACCAGCAATTATAACTTTTAGGCAAACCTCTCATTCCAACTTTTCTGAAGGAACTGTTTGAAGCTAAACTGTACTATCAAGTTAATGCTTTTGTGGCACTGCTGACAATCAGAGGAATATTTTCAGGTTCTCAAATCTTTCTCTGGAAGTGGGGTCCAGGTTCTCTAAAACCATCCCTCTAAGTCCTTCCGCCCTCAGGTGGATCTCCTCTGTCATTTAGCCACAGTTCTGTCATTCCTTCTGGAATAGAGAAAAACTGTTGTAAATGAATCAAGAAACATGAGACTCTGCTTCTTTGGGGTTGTGGTAGTGGTTTAGTGTACCTTAACTTCAGGTTCTTTATTTAAAACAATGGAGCTTCAGTTCTTCAACTTGGTAGCATTGAAGAATCTCTAAGGAAGGAAAAAAAAAAAACAAAACAAAACAGGAGGCCATAATATTCTCTTTCTAAGAAAGACCATAAATAGAATCTAGTGATCTCAGCAGGTTATTATGAGAACAAGCAAACAGAGCTATTCTTCGGTCCTGCCGGAAAACACATGCAACCACCATATGTTAAAAGTTATTCCCAAACAGTTTAATTTGGTATTTGTCTCCCAAAAGACAAGGTAGAGCAATGCTTCTGAACATTTTTTCATGACTGAACAATGGTAGATGGCTGCTTATTGGATCATGAATAGGACACATTTGATGTCTAGTCACAAAAGATTATTTTCTGTTACCTATAAAGCCAATGGTATGAGAAGGTACACAAGGTTTGCATGTAATAATGATGCAATGCCTCATGGGGGTGAGGAGACATTCTAGAAAGAAAGTCAGCACAGCTTCGCTAAGAAATAAGAAGTCAAAGGGGTAGTTGCTGGCATAGCAGAAAGAATGCCTTGTTTGGAATCAAAAGGCTTGGGTTTTAGACCTAGCTCTGTCACTACTTGATTCTGTGACTTCAGACAAGTCACTGAACCTCTCTGGATCTCTTTTCTTAGGAAATAAAATAAGAGGTGGGACCAGGTGGTCTCCCAGGCCCCCTGCAGCTCTGGCATTCCGAGACCAACTATGATGTAGGTAGCTTCTGCTTCCACTCACACCTAAGGGAATAAAACAGCCTGAAAATAAATCTTAAGCCTGAGTCAATGTTCCCTGCAACTCCCCCTCTCTGGCCTTTTCTGAGACTCTTTTGGCAAAGAGTGGGTTCCCCTGAGGATAGCTGAGCTAACAGCTAACAGCTGGGCAGTACGGGATGATTTCCGCCCTTTCAACAGCTGGTCTCTGAGACAAACAACCAGACAGGTTTTATCAGAAAAAATGACTCAACTTGTGGAGGCCAAGTGTAGATGGAGAGCAGTATCAGACTTCAAACTACTGTCCTACTTTTCCCTGAACCAAAGCTCTTTCCATCGACCAGTATCTTCTAGTCCCAGTTATGCAGAACCTCCATGAGAGACGGGGGAGGGAAATGGCACTAGACAATTCCTAGGAAGCTTAGAAAAAAATTCAGGGCCATAGTTTCCTGTTGTCTGCCCCATGCCTCAGAAGAAATGAACAATTTCTGAAGTGATCAGATATGCTCAACCAGGCCATGTTGATATTGTCGATGATTCTTCATTGATCAGGATTTTCCTGCAAATTCCAGGGTCCCTGAGCACTCAATGCTAGTAACATCCCCCTTCCCATTGATAACAACCAAAAATGCCACCATGTATTTCCAAAAGCCAAAAAAGGAGTTTTCAAAATGTAGACTCAACTGGATCAAGAGAGATCAGTAATGTTGATTTAGGTTCTTTCCATGGGTCTGTTTTCAGCATTTATGGAAAATACAGCACTGTGTCAAAAACTGCTCTTCGTGACTGTCTCTAGCATGGAACTGTATTCTCTTCACTGACTAAAGACCTACCAATATCCAAGTGCCCCTTTCCCCATTAATCCTAATACTCTTCACATTTGCAAAAAGTCTGGGTGTCTAATAGGTTAAACCTCTAACTTTCGAAGTTTGGGCTTTAAACTGATGGTTGCTTACCTTTGTTTAAACAGATTTTTGCCACCAGCGGCCTATTTAGAAGGGAAAGAAAAATAGCAATTCACAAAGCTGTACACAGAGTCGGTGTGTGAAATGAAGGTGCAGCTGGACCACCTCTCAGCCTCATGATGTCTGCAAACGCGCAGTAAAGTTAAGAAATTGTGCCAGTGCTAATATTCGCAGTCTCAACAAAGTGGTTTGTTTATTAGGTCTTCTAGCTCACAAAAGAGGTATTTAAAAACTCTGCATGTAGCCTTGGGAACCGGCCACGGAAAAAGTAAACCTAAAGCAACAGTTTTGCCTTTGCAAGCAGCAAGCACTGAATCAATGAACATTAGACCGTCTAGGTGAAGGCAACAAGATCTCAATCCGGAAGAACAGCTTACTGATCAAACGTAGATGTCCCTGAATAGCAACCCATCAATATGTGAAATTTAAGATAGCCCACATAAGAGTATTTAAATAAATAAAGGTATATCTAAGTGGCTATGAAAACAAACTGCTATTGTAGAAAACTATCTGTTAGCATACAGAAATGCCCACATCATATATCTAAATGAAAAATATATTATGAAAACGGAATTCCCTAACTTATAATTCTTTATATATTTATATATTTAGTTACATACTTTATGCATTAACAATATTTTATCTATTTCATAAATTTATAATCAAATTTATAGTTTTAGAATTTATAACTTTTAATTGAAAGTAGAAATTATCTGAAAGTGCTAGATTATAGAAGTGTATGGACAGACACGTAGCAAAATGTTGATGTACTTTTGCATAGTGTTACCAGGGTTTTTAAAAATTCTTCCTATCTATATTTTTGACAACGAAGACCTCTAGTTTATAATGGAGGGAAAATAGCATTTGTTTTTTCAAAGCAGACTCTGTTTAACTGAATTAAGTGAGACCTGGTTTAAACAGTCCTCAGGGAACAAAAACCAGGGACGACAAGTGACTAGAGACAACACTGCCCAGAAGATAAATATTCTATGTTTTATGCATGTTAAAAAACAAAAACAAACACTTTGACAGGCGAAGGCCTAAAAGATAGACCTCTCTGCAGGGCAGTAATACCCCAAATCACCAATACATTTTCCTCTGACTCTTTAAATGTGACACAGACAGACATCTGCTCTCTAATTTTGCCCTCCAGGTTGAGAGCAATCTGGACTAGGAATAACTGGGCCTTTCTCCAACAGGCATGGCTACCTACAGGTGAACACGCAGGTTTTGTATGAGAACCTCCAACGCTGGAAATGAGCTCCTCTTTATTCACCCGCTTTGTCACCAGGGTAGGCTCTGAAATGACTCCCAAAAAATTGCCCTATCAAAACACTTTTGTTTTTATAAATCCAAATTTTCACCCTGAACCACTACAATTAAGCTTTTATCTTTAGATTGTATTTATTGGCCATTTCTGTTCTCTCATAACTTGAGGCCACCAGCCACAAATACTTAAAATAATATTTTTGATCCTGCTCTCCAAACGCACCCTCCCCCAAATTACAGTCTGTTAAATCCCTCTGCTTTTATGGAAAGAATAAACGGGTATTGGCCGCAAACTCTCTCCCGTCCACTATAGCAGGCTAAAATTCTAAGATGACCCCCAAGATTCCTGTTCCCTGCTGTAACAGGCTTGGTATAGAGTGTGGCCTGTGCAACATGTGACTACAACAGACAGCAGTCCTGTGAATGCCAGGTTACAATGCTAAAGGCAATTTTGTAGATGTCATTAAGGTCCCTATTCAGCTGACTCTGAGTTCATCTAAATGGAGACTGTCCTGAGTGGGTCTGACCCAATAAGGTGATCTCCTTAAAAGAAGGTCTAGAAATGAGAAATACTTTCCTCCTGCTGGCCCGGAAGAGGCAAACCACTAGAAGATATACAAATGCCAAAACCTAAAAACAAAACCCTGAATTCTGTCTACAGCCACAAGAGCCTGAAAGAGGACCTCAAGCCTCAAATGAGATTGCAGCTCCAGCGACACCTGACTGCAGGTTGGTGAGCCCCTGAACAGAGGACCCAGCTGAGCCATGCCCAGGCTCCTGACCCATGGAAAAAGTGAGATAATGAATGTGGTTGTTTTAAGTTACTATGTTTGTGGTAATTTGTTATGTGTAGTGCTATGGATTGAACAAAATCCAAATGTTGACGCCCTAATTCCCAAGGTAACGTTACTTGGAGATGGGGCCTTTGGGTAGGTAACTAGGTTTAGATCAGGTCATAAGGATGGTTCCTCATGATGACATTCATGTCATTAAAAGAAGATACCAGGAAGCTTTCTCTCTGTCTCTCTGTCTCTGTCTCTCTGTCTCTGTCTCTCTCTTCCCCCACTCTACCCAGTAAGGACACAGTAAGAAGGCGGCTGTTTACAAGCCAGGAAGAGAGCCCTCACCAGAAACCAACCATGCTGGCACCCTGATCTCAGACTTTCCAGCCTCCAGAATCATGAGACATACATTTCTGTCATTTAAGCCACCCAGTTGTGGTATTTTCTTGTGGCAGCCACACCCGATCAATAAACGTAACAAGAGAAAACTAATACACCCAGTGACTGGCCACATCTCTGTCCACCCCTTGCCTACACCCTCGCTTCTCTGTGTCTACTGTCTGAAGACATTCACGTAGAGGAAACACAAATCCTGAAGACAAACGTGAGAGCTGGAGAACTTGTGACACTTTCAGACAGCCTCAAGCTTGGGGTGTGGCCCTGGCCCATGCCCCCTGGGCTCCCCTGAGCCTCTCCACACCTGTGTCTTGAACCTGCTGCTTGCCCCGCTCTGCTAGCTCCTTTAGGGAAGGAAGTCAGACTAAGATGGTGCCTGTGACTTCATACCTGGGCTCCCAGATCACAAGGCCAGTTGTTCTGCCCTGGCCTAGGTTTGGGTAAATCTCTTTTTTCCTGATGGTCTAGCCCAGACCAAGTTGAGTTTTTTAAAGCAACTTTTATAGGAAAACTGAGGAGAGGAAGGAAGAGGAATTTTTGAAATGCTCAAAGTAGACACATTTACATAAGACACATTTCTTAACTGAAGACCAGTCACAACCTGGCTTGGCTGGTGTCAGATCTGGAATATTCACCTCCACATCTACTTCCTTTCCCTGTCCTGTCTTTAAAGGAGGTTTATAACTGTGCCAGGCTCCCTCCGGCCCAACCTTCATTTGAGTTGGCTCCCTCACTAGCCTGGAGCCCCAGGGCCTGCCACTCTGCAGCTACCCCACCAGGTCCTCCTGCTCTGTTTCTGGCTCCCTGGATAAACAAGGTAACTTCCACATCTGACATCAACAATCCCTCACCTGGATCTAATATTGAGGACCTCACAGGACAATGTTTTCGTGTGACTCCCTGTCTTCAGGCCTTTTTGCTCTTGTGTCTTACCCTTGTTCTCTGACCACCTTGGCTTCAACTCGGCTAAGATATATTCAGAATTCACGATGTGTCAGTCAACTCCACTAAATTCTGGAGATGCAAAGATGCTGTCTTGCAGCTCAAGGCCTACTAGGACTACCTAAAACATGTTCGCTAGTTCATTATTGAAGCTGGTATTACATCATGCTGAAACTCAATGCATGATTAAACTGTTTTTCTCAACTAGTGCCTAAGTTTCATCTTGCTAGTAGCCAGGGGAACATTTACAGTAGGGACCAGAACTTACCTGTAGCTTCTCTATCTCCTCCAACTTTCCCACTCTATCCAGTCGAAATAAAACACACTTATTGGAATTTTGGTGTCTCAGTTCCATGTCTCTACTAGATTTCTCACTATCAGACTGTTTACTGACTTGCGTACCCACTGCGAGTTAACAGAAGGAAACAGGATACTGATTCACCTTGGCCAAGGTAAATATTAATGTTTAAGAGGATCGTCATGCTATTCAAAAGTGTGCTGGCCTCACCGCAAGACTTCTCCAGTTTCAATTTTCCTACTGAATCCACAGCATGAGTATTAGCACATGACTGAAGAATAGCCTCATGAAAACAAATAGACCGTTCCTACCCAGATATCGGTTATAGACTGCAAGCTCGAAGAAGGTATATCAGATGCATTTTGCTGCCCTTGTTCTGTGAGCTGCACAACATAACGAACAACTGGCCATTCAAATGAGTTTTAGTGACAACGACGAAAACCAGCAGGATCATCAGTTTTGTGACTGACCCAGGCTTAAGGATGGCTATATGTTACCAACTGTAGGAAGTAAAAAAGTTCCTCTTCAAAGTTTCCTTTCTTAAGAAAAATTTGTGTTAGAAACAATAGTTTGTTTTAAATACTTTCTTCAAAACTTTCTTGCCTTTTTGCTAGAAGCCCTATCCTATGTAGCTGTCAAACATGCTTACAGACACGTAGTACATTCTATGTCCTTGTACCTTAACCAAGATCTCTGTACTGGACGTGCTCACAGGCATGTCCCAGCTCTCCATTGCCTTTATCTGTTTAGAAAAGTTTCAAGTTAGACAATTGGGTTTTAGTTTAGATTGTGAGGCCTGGCTCCAGCCAACGGAGATCAGACACAGCAGTAAGGATGACCTCAAATGCATAAGAAATAAATATGTCTGCTTTCCTTTGTTCATTGTACTCTCATGGCAAGATTGCTAGTGGGAGTACCCTTTCTGCATGAAGTAAAAAGAACTGCTTTGCTGAGAGATCCTTTGCCCCAGTACTAATTTTTCTTTGTGGCACCAAAAGAAAACTTTTATACATAACACCAACTTAAACCATAGGAGTCATCAGAAATATACAGGACATTCACACAAGAATGGAAAAATGTTCCAAACGTGTTTACGTGAAAGTGTCCCTCTACCTATTGAGAAATAAGACTACACCTCACATCAGGGTACAGAGATCACTGATCTCAGGGCAATCTCAAAAGCCAAGTCAGCCCAAAGAAATACCATTTTCTTTTGGGCAAACACCAGCTATCGAAGTGCAAAAGGAAATAGCCACTTGGACCTGGAGTTTGTCATCGAGACTGCTGACCCATCATCTCTTCCATAGTGAGGTTGAAACTGACCCATGATGGGCACTCCAGCAGGTGGGATTCACTTGCTAACTTCCCACGAACTTTTAAAAAACAAAGCATGTCAGATACTGTTGTAAGGTGTAAGCTACATCTCAAAACATACTTTATAAAGGACTCACATGTTCTCATTTAGTTGCAAAATTATCAGGAGAAAGGGAATTTTTTTATCTCTCCACTCCAGTAATTCAAAGTCTTGGGGAGGCTTTCCATAGTTTCAAGATCCTTCTGTGTAAGCAATTTCCTTATATTTCACTTTTCTCATGGAGCAAATGGGCACCAGTATTTCATTAGCCTCTTCCCACACCCCTTTGACCTTGGTCTGTTATATTCAGCAAGCCTCTTCTATGGCTTTATTCAACAGCTAACACAGACATAAAGCTTGTCAACACCCCAATCAAGCTTAGAAAAAAAATCTAAGGGATACTTCATGAATGTTTACTTTGGAACATTAGTGGTTCTCACAGCAGAGAAAAATAACATGTTTTGGAAGAATAAAATTAAATAGTGACATTTGCTTAGACACTCAATGGATGCAAAACCCAATCCACCCTGGTTATTTGATAATGGTGTTATTGACAGTGATCACCTCCAGGCCAAGCTGCTAAGAAACAAAGGTCACTGTCAAGATGACTCATCGATCTTCTCTAAGGATCTATTGATAAGCTCCTTGTCAACAGAGGTACTATCAGAAGTATAATAAGAAAAGTGGCTAAGTATATGACTTTATTAAATCTTCACAACAAGACATAGGATGAGGTCATTAATGTCCCCATTAGACCAAAGAGAAAATGCAAGTTCAGAGAGGTTTTACAACTTGCCCAAAGTTGCACAGCTGAGGAAGGG
Organism: Cheracebus regulus; assembly: GCA_963574635.1. Lineage (NCBI taxonomy): Eukaryota > Metazoa > Chordata > Mammalia > Primates > Pitheciidae > Cheracebus > Cheracebus regulus. The sequence goes on from CAUYQU010049727.1 coordinate 27,185, forward strand.
GTAGAACTAGGAAATCAAAATCAGTTTTTCTGTCTGCAAAAGCCACACTCTTTCCACTACACCATATGCTTCTTGATCTTCGATGGTGAAAATGTGCATGGTTTTGTCATGCATTTGTGGGTCATATGAGGGGAACTGTGCTCTCCAATGGGATAGCAATTCTCGCCAAGCAGGTACTGGTCAAAGAAAGGATCAAGACTCACACCCTGATTTCTCCAGAGGGCAAAACATCCGATAGTCATTTCAGATAAGATCAGGTATGATTACCATCAATTCATATTTATGTCTTTTTCTGGGGAAACTGAACTACATCAAAGAAGCTCACAAATGCTAAAGGCCCTCATAAATGTAAGGTGATATTATCACCATTATTCCCTACTGAGACACAAAGGACTGTTTCTCCCCTACCCCATGCTTCTGAACTACTCCGCAGTAGTGTTTTTTTTTTTGTTTTTTTGTTCCCAGGATTTGGTTTGTTTGGGGTGGGGAGTGAGGAGGTATTAGGAGGACTCCACAAACACCAGAGTAAGAGTGTGTCTGTGTACGCTTTCAAAGGTGAGCCATTTATGATTCAGTTTCATGGTATAGTCTGAAGAATAATATACTGATCGTCCTTATTCACAGATTCCATAGTTACGAATTTCATCTAATTGATAAAATGTATTTGTGACCTCAAAAATCAATACTTGTGGCACCTTTGTGGTCATTTGAAAATCTGTGTAGAGTGGCAAAAAATCTGAATCACTGACATGCATGTGCCCAGCTAAGGTTGAACAAGGGCACGCTCAGCCTTCCTGCTCTAGCTCTCGGGCTGTTATAAAGGGTCCTTTTTGTGGTCTATTTAGTGCTATGTTTTTCACAACCTTGTGCTTTTTGTGGATGACATTGCTATCTAAAACGCCCCCGAAGCACAGTGCTGAAGTGCTAGCTAGTGTCCTAAGTACAAGAAGGCTGTGATGTGCTTCACAGAAAAAAATCCATGGGTTACAAAAGCTCTGTTCAGGTATGGGTGATAGCACTCTTGGCCGTAGTTCAATGTGAATAAACCAACAATTTATTAGTACATTAAGTATGGTGTCTTTAAATAGAAGCACACATAAAACAAGGTTATATATTGATTGGTGATAAAAAATGTAATCAGATACCTGCAGGAACCTAATTTTCTATTTCCCTTAGCAGCCATGGTTTAGTATTTGCTAGTTCAGCGTTCACAGTGACTTTACAGACCGTAACCACTGCAAATAACAAGAACTGATTGTACCTATTAAAATGTATAAGTATGGTATATAAGTTTAAGGAAGTATTGAGGAAATGCCTGTCATATATTCAAAGGGTGATATATTAACTATCTGCAATCATATACATGAAATGGACTGGTAAGAAACACACAAAATAGGCCAGATGTGGTGGCTCATGCCTGTAACCCCAGCACTTTGCGGGGTGAGGCAGAAGGACTGCTTGAACCCAGGAGTTCAAGACCAGTCTGGGCAACATAGGGAGACTCTGTCCCTACCAAAAAAAAATGTTTTAATTAACTGGGCATGGTGGCGCACAGCTGCAGTCTCAGCTACTTAGGAGGCTGAGGTGGGAGGATCACTTAAGCCCAGGGGGTGGAGGCTGTAGTGAGTCAGGATCATACCACTGTACTATAACCTATAAACTGGGTGACAGAGTGAGAACTAGTCTAGAAAGAAAAGGAAAGAAAAGAAAGAAAGAAAAGAAAAGAAATACACAAAATAGATAACAGGGCTCTTAGGATAGTGAGAAGCTAAGTGATTTTTCTTATTTCTCTAACTTTGCTTACATGTTATTTTCGTAGCTTAAAAATAAAACTTCAAATGCAAAATTACTCCATCCATTAATATCTCTGAGAAAAATCCACAAGTCCTTATTGTCAAGTCTATGACTAATACCCTGTTTGGCAGCCCCACAAAAAGGCAATTAAAACCATCTGGAGGCCTAGTGGTGTTTGATTTACTTTTCTGGGAAACCTGGAAAAGATCTTCCTAGTATGGACCTGACTTATCATCTAACATTGAAGGTTCTCCTTGTGTTTGAGTTCTGTTATCTCTTCCGTATACTCAGCCTCCTTCCCAACCTCACCACTGCTGAGAGGATATCCCCACCCAGCCCTCAGGCTCTCAGCCTTTCAACTCAAATGTCACCTAAGAAAAGCAGTGTCCATGCCCCCTACGGTAGCCACAGGTCCGATTATGTCATCTTTGCTGCATTTACCGTTATGGGAAATCAGCTTACTGATTTATCTGTTCCAGTTTTTACTATCCATTTCCCCACCTTTGCACTAGAAGATATAGGGGCTGTCTGTCTTGCTGAGTGTTTGACAGCCACCCTATCTACCTCACCCCACTCCACTCCACCTGGAAGGGCAGCCCGGCATGCAGAAAGTGCTCAGTAAGTATTTGCTGACTTCCAGACTCTAAGGTTTTCCTGATTCCTCTTTCTCCTTTGACCCCAAATCCAGCCATAATCACTTATTTACCCATGAGGAGTTTAAGAATATTATCTTTTTTTTTTTAGATGGGGTCTCACTCTGTTGCCCAGGCTGGAGTGCAATGGCACGATCTTGGCTCACTAAAACCTCCGCCTCGCAGGTTCCAGCGATTCTCCTGCCTCACCCTCGAAGGTAGCTGGGATTACAGGCGCCGGCCACCACACCTGGCTAATTTTTGTATTTTTAGTAGAGATGGGGTTTTACCATGTTGGCCAGGCTGGTCTCAAACTCCTTACTTCAAGTGATCTGCCTGTTTTGGCCTCCCAAAGTATTGGGATTACAGGCGTGAGCCACTGCACCCAGCCAGTTTAAGACTATTTCAATCACATAATAAGACCTTTGAATGTATACTCCTTAATGTCTCTTCACTTCATCCTGATTTATTTCCTGGGAAACGAGAGCTCAGGGTTAGAGAGTTTGTTCCCACTAAGTCACCACAGTTGATGCTAAGTGGGATTAGCTCCTGGTGGTGTTTTACTGAAAACCTGCTTATCGCTTAATTGATTAACTGCTACTCCACATAACACATTCCTTCTTTATGACCAAATTACTGCCACAGCCTTCCAACTTCCCTGCACCCACTCCAGTCTAGCTGAGGCCTCGGGAATGAATGAATAAGTAACAGTTTCTGAGACCTGCTGCTGGTTTATGTTAATGTTCTTTAAAAAGGGTCAACCATCCCCAACACATGACTCTCCTGAAAAGGAAGGGTATGTGGGTTTGCAGAGAAGGGGGGATTTAGATGGCTCACAACCATCTCAGAACGTGACTATTGAGAAATCATTTCATCTCTGTTGGAAAGTCCTTGTTTCACTTGCCTTGTGTTTTAAGGCTGTGAAGGGGCAGACACTGAGCTCTTTCTAATGCCAAGCCTTCATCAGAAAGCAGCTGTAATATAGAAAAAATGCTTTGCCTGATCCTGTTTTCATGATGGTTTCTAGGCAACCACTTGATGCAAACTAGTTTGTAAACAGCTGACAGCTAGATAACCAAAAGAAAAAGGGGCAATTAGATAGTCAAACAAAGATCAGCAGAACGGAAAGACATCATCACGGGTTTTTCACACAGCCCAGTAAGATCACAAGGTCCTGTAACCTCTCCAGGAGGAAAAAGCAGCAGGGATGTGTGAGCTGTAAACCTGGAAGAATGGCACTCTCCTGATGAGTCATAAGGAAAGAGAAATTCTTCATGTGATTCTTCATGGAGGAGACAAGATCAAAATCTTTAGAGGCTACCTGTCTGCACGGGTTTCTGTCTGGTATTCTGAAGTTCCACAAACGTAAGTACAGTCCTGCCCTTTGACCTTGAGATACAGGTTCTACTTGTCCTGTCTATGCATGAAGGATAACTGAAATGACAACTGAAATCACGAAATGACCCACAGCATTTAATGATTATCGGGAACAAACATGTAGGATCTTAGTGCTTGTTCACATTTGGCTTGAATTGTGTATTATTTTTCCAGAAAAAGAAAGACTAGTAATATTAGGGACATAATCTGCAGTTTACAAACACTCCTGCTCTTGTGGGTATGGACAGCAAGCAGATAGCTACCCAGAAGTAGGGGTGGACCCAGGCAGGGGCAGTGGGCTACAGGTTATCTCAGAGGTGCCTGTTTGCTCCCTGCTCTAACTGCAAAGGCCATGGCTTTCTATTTTCAGAGAATTTTCAGCAAAAAGGAAAGAACCACAAAGAAATCATCAGGAGCACTGCAGGCAGCACTCACTTAAGCTCTATAAAGGCAGCTCATGCTTACGTCTGAACTACCCAAGGAGCACTCCTATTTTTTTAAATGAATAACTTTGTGTTGCCAAACTCCCCAGGTCCATTACATGTAAAGTTCATCTGTAACAGCAGCCTGAAGAGTTTGTAAGGCTTATGGTATTGTCTGGCCCTAAGAGAGGACACAAGAGGAGAAGAGGAAGCCACGGAGACTAGAAAGTAGGAAGACCAGCTCCCCCAGTTGCCTTGGACCTTCTTCATTCTAAAGTTCCATATCCTGGGATACCTCTCAGTCCCAGAAAAACTGGAGCAACGGCTTAACCTACAAAGGAATAGAAAGAAGACTACAAACGTTGCCTAAGCAAAGGTGAAATTAGTTACTCAACACTCCTAGTAACTGAGAACCTAGACCCAAGAAACCATGCCCTATAACTGCCAGAGTCTGGGTTCTTATTTAACATAAAACTCTAAAGTTCCCCAGACAGAGTCACTGGTAGAGACACCATTCTTCCACCAGTTTAACCTACATTTAAAAGTAAATACTGAATGACCATGAAGAACCAATCACTCTCCTGATGCTAATTCTCACCAGGCTGGCCTTTTGGAAGTGGTTACAGATACTACCGCTCTATCATTAGAACCGAGAATCCTTGTCCATTTCCATCTTCAATGAGTATAGTAAGAACCCATCCAATAGACATAGAGAAAGCACATGTTCACAGACAATTTCTCTAAGGAATAAGCAGCAAAAGCCTGGTGGACTGAAGCTAGTTGCATCCTGGTTTCTTTCCTAAGCACCACAGGATAGGGAAAGGTGAAGACGGCAGTTTTATGATTAGTTCTTCAGCATTGCCACCTCACTTCTCTCCCCTTCTTCCTCACTAGCCAAACATACACGTCCGGTTCAAAAATATTCATGGAGCCTAGAAACATGTGTGAGGGCACTTGGCATTTTCACTTCTCATTTGTGATTATATTTTTGTTCCAACTAGAAAATCATATGAAACAAACATAACTCAAATGATAACAGGTACCCCTGAAATCCACCACCTAGACTTTTCAAATGTAAATCTGAGATCTTGGCCTCAAATTTTTGAAAAAGAACTGAAATGTTACCAATAAAACTAAAACCCACCTCATAGAGGCAGATCTGATCATCATCATTTCCTTTTTATAAAGACAGAAACTGAAGCTCAGAAAGATTAATATGCCTCGTGTTCCACTATTGGAACACTAAGCATGTGGGAATTATTTATATCCTACAGCTCAAGGTCATCACCAAGGTCTGATTTTTCACTCATGCAAAAATTCAAAATATTGCAACCTAAGGCATAAATGGGTTAAATAATTTCCCCCAGGCCATATGGGGACAACCATTAGACACATTCAAATACTAGTCTACCTTGCTGCAAGTAAAATTTCTCTCGCTGGTACCTTTCAATCCACTCAAAATCATTCATACTTTAACATTTAAAACACTAGCTAAGGCACCTGATTTCAGGTCTCAGATTTTGCTGCCACTTGTGTTACCAGGCACCAGGTATTTGGTGGCAAGACAGAATCATCAGTTTGTTTCAGAAATGTAAGACTTTGAATTGGAGAAGACCCAAAGGCCTTCTAATTATTTATAAACAGTTGTTTCCCACTTAAAAGTAGAACTAAAATTTAAAAGCACTAACAGATGAATAAGCTATAATGAGTAAAATACAATTTCAATATAACTGAACATTTTCATTATAGAGCATTTTCAAATAAGTGTTTAGTCAATTTACTTTAGAGAGCATCTCAGGTCAGTGTCTGGTTAAAATTCCAACTACCATTCTTGCCAGAAGAAAATCGTTTCGCAATGTTAGCAGTGGACAGTAATGCACAGGTTTCTCCCCTCTGCAAGTTTCCAGTAATAGAATTAATTTTGAAGTCAATTTCTTCTAATTCCAACCTGAGCTCTTATTCACAAAAGTTCCTAAGCCCACCTGAGCTCCTTTCAAACTGCCATTGCACTCTCCAACTTCCATCCTTCAGGTCCTGGCAATCCATCACACGTACGGCCATGCCAAATAGTTCTCGAGAAGCCATCGCCCAGATAAGCCATATTGAAACAGCACAAAATAACAACGATCGTTATTTTACTTTAATTTGTATTTCACAATCCAGGTTCTGGATTCCTTGAGTTGGGCAAAGATGTGCGGTTGCTAGCATACAGCACAAGGCCCCACCTAGGAGAGTTAGACCATTCAAACAGGTGAAACAACATTCCCCACAGAGCTAAGTGAATCTGTTCACCTTTTTCTAGAAAAGGAGATCTGTCACTTACAGGGAAGTAGCCAGATCCAATTAGCCCAGTAGTGAAGAGCTGCTTTTAGCACTGAATATCAATTCATTTTGTCAAACAGAGGCCTTTTTAAAAAGTAGTGTGTGTGGATTAAATCCAATGTCCACCCCTACCCCCCGCCGCTGCAGTGCATATTAAAATTCATAAAATGTTTTGTTTTTTATTCTTCTGCCTCTCCACTCCACTCGGTTCCCACTCTAGTCTAGTCAGATGTAACGATGATGTGGAGTTCCTTGAACACACAGCACTCACCACTCCTCCCTGTCTTGAACACAGCTCCCTACAGCCTGGAATTCAACTTTCCTCCCTTCTCTACCTGGAAAACTGCTACTTCCACAGTCTAGCCTTTTTCTACTCACCCAGGAAATCATGTCACTAGGCACCCAAAGGCTCATGTATCTCCTTCTCTTAGGACATTTACCATTTACTTTCTGCATTTTTGTTTTGTTTTTATCTACTTCCCTCTCTTCAGGGATGTGACTACAGGAGTCTACAATGCCTAGACATAACAGAAGCCAAGTAAACACTTAAGAAATCCATTAATATCACAACCTCATTGCTTCCCCCACCTTCCATACAGCATCCTGACCATCCACAGGGCTAATTATACAACCCAAGTCCTCTTTCACACTGGAATCTCCATGGAGTGCAGACCATTCGCATCAGAAAAAAAATACAGTAACTGTGACCTCAACAACTAGGCCCAGCCCCTCAACTAGTAAAGAACTCTTGAACTTGAGAAGATGGGTAATTTTTTTCATTTTTAGAAAGTGAAGAATATTTTAATAACCCAAATAGTTCCTTCTGCTTCCATTCAATGGATAGGCTTCACAAGTTTTCTTCAAAGAATGCAGCTGTAAAAAAGAAGACTGGGTGTAAAAAGAAGAGTAGTACATGCAATGACATTTATCTTTTTCCTCTGCCAAAGTATTAATTCATCAACAAGCAAAAACACTTCAGATGAGTTCTTACTAACTTTTGCTGTATCATAGGGTGGAAGACTGTTTGGTCCCAAGGGAATAATGGCTACAATACAGGACTTCCTCCCAGAGGGCAGGAACATTGTGTCTGGTGCGTTCTGTCCTAGGCCTGGCCCACTGAAGTCCTAGGGGCTGTTAAACTGAATCAGTCACTTTCTAGTTTTCCCCTAAATCCAGGTCATCACAGTTCCTAATTTCCATGGTCACCAAAGGAAACAGGCAGCTCCCTGACTCATACAATTCCCTGGGGTCAGTCCTCAGTGGGAAGAGAGTAGTTTACAGGCCAGAAGGCAATTCAAAGAGTTTGCATTACCCAAGGCACACAAGGCCAAGACTATGGGTAACAAACTTGATGGCCCAACACAAGTTAGAACTCAGATAAAATCCATGTGAAAAAAGAATTCCTTACGTTTGTGACTCGGAGACAAACCACTGAGATCCTAAATCTACTGTCTTGGGAAAAAGACTGGAATTTATTTTCCCTCAAAATGATCAGAAAATAAATCTTTGGCCAGGCACAGTGGTAATAGCTGTAATCTCAACACTAGGAGGCCAGGGCAGGAGGATCGCTTAAGCTCAGGAGTTCAAGACCAGCCTGGGCAACACAGTGAGACTCTGCCTCTTTAGAAAAAAGAAAGAAGAAATCCTTGGCTGCTTCAAACAAGCCAAGCAGCTTGAGATCAACTGATGGATGAAGAGAGTTTTAAAAAGCTGTATTTGAGTGTAATCCCAGCACTTTGGGAGGCCGAGGCGGGCGGATCACGAGGTCAAGAGATCGAGACCATCCTGGCCAACATCGTGAAACCCCGTCTCTACTAAAAGTACAAAAAATTAGCCAGGCATGGTGGTGCGTACCTGTAGTCCCAGCTACTCGGGAGACTGAGGTAGAAGAATTGCTTGAAACCAGAAAACGGAAGTTGCAGTGAGCCAGGATCGTGCCACTGCACTCCAGCCTGGCGATAGAGCGAGACTCTGTCTCAAAAAAAAAAAAAAAAAAAAAGCTGTATTTGAGGAACCTACTTATCTGCTTGGCATTTGCTGCAATGCAATGTTTAATGTTTCAAGAAATCCATTGAGTTAAAGGGAGGCCCTTTTTCAATGTCTCACTTTCTGCATCGAAGACAATGAATAAGCTGCTCGTGAACCAGGGCCGCCTGAGCAGCCTCTTGTGAGGTTACCAGCTGACACTTCCCCATTTTGCCCGGCCACTGCTTAGACATGGAGGGGTGGATCTGGTCAGGATTAAACCCAAGGAAGGTCTAATCCAGCACAGTCTGGGTCAATCCTCTGGCACCAACCCTTTACAAACTTGTAAAGTCTGCAACCTAAGGGATGTAAGAACTTACGTACTGTTTCAGTCTTCAAAATGCCAAGTCATTTTTTAAAAGACTAACATTAAAGCAGAAGTTACTACAGTATGTAAGTATGTCTCATGTCTGAGAAGGAACCTATTGACTCCAAGGGACCAGAATTGGCTTGTTGATGAGGACTAGAGCCCCACCTAAGGAGGATTGTGAAAACGGCCTCAAGGCTTGGCAGATCCTTCCATGAAGAGGTAATGTCTATTTCTCTGCTCTTTGATTCTGCAATGGCATTTCGAGTTGCTTTGGCCAACACAATGAAGTGGAAGTATAACTGTCCAAGTTCTAAAACGGGGCCTCGAGAGTTTCTGGCACTTCCAGTCTCCCTCCTGGAACCTTGATCTGCCATCTGAACAAGCCAGGGATAGTCTCTGGGTAAGGAGAGACCCCTGAGGTCCAGATCCCCCACCATTCCCTTCCTCTATCACCCCACCTGATCGCCACCCATTCCCCAGAAGCAGAGCTGGCTGACCAGCACCTGACCGGACTCATGAGTGAACCCAGCTGAGACCAGCAGAAGAACAGTCCATCTGAGCCCAGTCCAAATTGCTGGTTCAAGAATTGCAGGCTAAATAAATGATGGTGGTTTTAAGCCACTAAGTTGTACGGTGATTTGTTATGTCACAAAACCTCAAACACCAGTCCCAAAAACGTTTTGGGAGAGAAGAGATGACTATGTGTTGAAATGACATTCAACTTCTTGAAGACAGAGAGCCCAATCAATGATTTCTCAAATATTCTATAAACTAGAGTGAAAGAAACCATGATGAGACTCAAAGTGTAATAACCAAATTAAATTGTCCTAAGTAAATTGCATTCTTTGCCATCCAGTGAGGAGGAAAGTACATGCAACATTTAGAAAATTTGAGGTAATTTAATGACTGGTTCACCAGTACAACAGAAAGTTGAGTTATAAATACTTATTCACCTAAGTAACTATTCACTTTCACTTTCTTCCCTTTATTTCTCAGAGGTCTACTTTCCGTGTTCTCATTCCCTAGTTTGTATAATTCTCATTACTTCATATCCACATTGTAGTCCTCTAGCAAAAACAGGAGCAGCAGTTATCTTCCACTAAGGAGCAGCAGTTATCTTCCACTAACGGAGGCACTTTACTAGGTGCTTTTAACACCTAGTAAAAAATATATAATTCTCATTATATAGTAAATTATCATAACTGTCCCATTAGATAAGTAATAATTAGACCCATTTTATGGAACAATAAACCAAGGCTCAGAGAGGTTAAGTAACTTGCCAAGAACATGTGGTTTGAATGTGCTGGAGCTAGAATTTAAACCACCATCTGTCTGGTTACATAGCTCATGAATTTTCCATTATCTAACACTGCCTCTGAGGAATAAGTGTTGAGCTCATAACATAGACTTTCCATGAGAATGCAAGCTTAAAATACAGTGACTATAAGTAAATGCAAAACAAATACGTATGTGTGTGTTTATACATATACACATGCACACACACATGGGGGTGGAGAGAGAGAAAATAAAATAGACAAGTAATTGTGAAAACTGAAATTCCACAAAAAAAGTTAGAGTATTACTGATTTGGTCCAAAGCCTTTCCAAGGTTTAGAGAGAGAATTAGGCATATATGAGAGTTAGGGTCAGTGTCATATTAGCCTGGAAGTAACTAATAAAAGATATCATTGATCAGTTACCTCTGGCTCTAAAGCATACACACATAAAGACATCCACAGGGGAACCATTTGAAATTCAGTTAATTAATTGTGCATATTGTGGACAGTTTTGCCATAATATAACCACTACAAAAGCATGTGTTTTATTTCATTTAAATTAACAAATAAACATAATCTTATTTATCAATTATTTTAAACTCAAGACTGAATTATCTCCGTTTTTTTTTTTTTTTTTTTTTTTTTAAGTTGGAGTTTAACTCTTGTTGCCCAGGCTGGAGTGCAATGGTGTGATCTTGACTCACTGCAACCTCTGCCTCTGGGGTTCAAGTGATTCTCCCGCCTCAGCCTCCTGAGTAGCTGGGATCAATTTAATAATTGATAAATAAGCTGGGATTACAGGCACCCACCACCACATCCAGCTAATTTTTTGCATTTTTAATAGACTCAGGGATTCACTATGTTGGCCAGGCTGGTCTTGAACTCCTGACCTCAGGCCAGCTCCCCACTTTGGCCTCCCAAGAATTATTTCTTTTACTTAGAAAGAAATGTGGGCTTAAAAAGTCAACTTATTATTTTAGGAAGAAGCTTAAATTGTTAAACGTTCATATTTTGCATTATATTTACTCCTACCTCCAAATTATAAAACTGGGGTGGGGGAAGATGAGAACATTAAAATTTTTCATTTGTCCCCAGTTTTCTCAATTTAAATGAATTAGCTCAGTGTCCTTGCAATCAGGCCAGCACATACTTAAGTGGCAGTTTGGAGGAAAGTGCGTAAGTCTCTGAATTGAAATTGGGGAAGGAGCATCCTGGGGGCCCTCCCCCTGCATAGCCAAAGCACAGGCTGAGTCAGGGTCTCTCTGCTTGAGTCAGCAGTGGCTCGCCACACCCAAGTGACCCAAACCTGAAGGTATCCCAGGCTTTCCCCTTCTTCGCCCTCTCATGCAGAGCTCCCTTTCTCCCTCCTTTGCCATCACAGCACACACAGAATGCGTCTTCTGTGAATCTAGCCTCTAGACCTCAGCAATTCCTGCATTTTGTTTTGGGCATCCCTCCTCTGCGGCATCTCTTGCCCTCCCCTCCCCATTGCTATGCCAGACAGTCTTCTATCTTTCTCTCAGGTACCTGTGGTCCCCAGGGAACAAAAGCTTTCCTTTTCCCACCCGGGGCACACCTCACAAGCCTCTGCTCATCACCTTGGTCACTCAGCTCTAAGCTCTGTCCCTGGCAATTCTTCCATTCATCCTTTGCTGCTTCCTGAAAGACCTATACCCCAGGCCTCTCCCCCATGATCTCATGACCCATGCCCTCCTCATGCCCACAGCTCAGGCTCTCCGTGGCAGGCCCCCTAACTTTTCTGAACCCTGGAAACTTCTAGGAAGTTCTAGGAACTCACGCTGCTCCCCTGTCTCCATGAACCCAGCCTCCACTTCCCCTCCTAGCATGCCACATGCCTCCACACACCTGCTCTGCTCTTCCCCATCTGTGACCCCACCAAAGTGAGGACCAATGTCAGAAAACACTTGTTCTCCAAGGGGGAAGACTGAGTGAATGTTCACATTGAAACGAACGCTGGTGGTTTTTAAGTTCAAACCCAGGGACACGAAACTCATAAAGCAGCACAGACGACTGCTTGGGTGACTTGAATTCTAAAGCTGCCATACACTGAACTAAAAGCTGTCTCTTTGTACCTTTCACTAGATGGCTGCAGCTCTGATTTTGGAACTGTTCGCTTTAAGCATTGGAAGGCTGTCATCAAGAAGGATCCTGAGTGTTTATTCCCAGATCTTGTACCTCCTCTACTTAAATCCTGAATCTCATCAGGATGAACAGTGGGTTTCCAGGCCCCCTTTCTCTGCCCTCTCACCTTCAGCTTCCTCCTGCACCATCCTCCTTCCCCTTCCCGGAGCTCTCTCTGCTGCAGGCACACTTCGCCTTCTGGGCTCTCCCAGGCTGTAGCACACACCCTGGGGAACCACTTTCCCCAGCCATCTGGGTTGACTGCACCTTCACTGCCCTCGGGCTCAAATACCGAAATATCAGGCAGGCCTCTCCACCACCCTGTGTAAGCCAGCCACAGCCCCATCCCCACCAGCATTCTCTTACTCCATCGTGGTTTATTGCTCTCTATAACATGAGTCACCCCCTAAGAAATTACACATATGAGGCCAGGCACGGTGGCTCGCACCTGTAATCCCAGCACTTTGGGAGGCCGAGGCAGGCGATCACAAGGTCAGGAGTTCAAGACCAGCCTGGCCAACATGGTGAAATCTCACCTCTACTAAAAATACAAAAATGAGCTGGGTATGGTGACGCGTTCCTGTAATCCCAGCTACTTGGGAGGCAAGGCAGGAGAATTGTTTAAACCAGGACCCGGGAAGTGGAGGTTGCAGTGAGCTGCAATCACACCACTGCACTTCAGCCTGAGCTACAGAGCAAGACTCCATCTCAAAAAAAAAAAAGAAAAAGGAAAACAAAAAGAAGAAAGAAATTACACATATGTTTGTTTCCTATCTCCTGTACTACACATGAGCTCCATGGGGGCTGAACGTTTGTCTACTTGATTCACTGCTACAACAGTACCCGGAACACAGTACCTGGCACAGTGGGTGCAGTGCTCTGTACGTACATATCAATAAACGAATTCCCACTCCCTTCCGTCCTCACACTCATCCCCCAGCACACACAAACCTCTTTGCTTTCTCACTGCATTCACTGGCCTACATTTCCAGCTTTCCTAAACAGCTGATTTTGGATACTGATCTGACATCCGACATCCCAGCGGTCCCGTCAGCTTTGGAGCCCTTGGGTCTTCATAAAGATGTCTCCTTCCTTCCTCCTCTCACTCACACCAGCCCCCGTCCTTCACATCCCTTCCGGATCCCAAGACAGCAACCCCCTCCCCCAGAAAGTCTGGATAAGGGTTATGGTCTATGTCATCCTCAGATTTGCTGATAAGAAGGCTGAGCAAACAGAGCACATTTAAAGATCCCCATCTCCAGAGGCTCTAAGCCAGAATTTACATGCTCCTCAGGACCTCTTAGCGAAGCCGTGTTCCCACTTAGTCAGCACTGCTTTCTTCCTGTTCACAAAGGATCTGTGTAATAACCAGCTCTACCAGTTTTCCAGGTATTAATGTCAAGCTCTTCCCTTTTCAAAAACCAGTATAGTACTCACTTCTTTCTAGTTTTCAGGCACCTCATACTTGACTTTGTTAATTCTTAAACCGATTTCTGATTCATGTCACTTTATAGTTATCCTAAGGCAAACATCAGTCTCTCTATCTTCTGGATACATTATTTTAAATTCTGAGCTTAACAGAAATTTCTGTAGTCACTCTCTCGTATCATTATCCACCCCCCCCCAATAGATTAAATTTAAATTTTTTTCTAACTTCCTCTTTCAGGAACTGTATTTATATTAGAGTCTCTGGTCATGGAGCTTACCTAATTTTACCCCAGGATCTTTTGAAATCTTGATATCCTCCTCCCTAAATTGCCGATGCACGGATAATTATGTTCAGGCATTACTTGATTTGTTTTTATAACCTTTAAAATAGTTATTGCCCTTTTTAGCTTGGGGTGTGTGTGTGTGTGTGTGTGTGTGTGTGTGTGTGTGTGTGTGTGTGTGTGTGTGTTTTAAAGAAACAACTTATGTTGCTCAATGTTAGGACAGTATTTGATATATCTGTTAAGGAAACAAAGAAAAAATAGAAATGAACAAATGATGACAACACCAAAGAATGTATCACAATCTGTTTTCAGCAGAAATAAATTCCCAGAAGATCTAAAGAGCCCCCTTTCTCCCCTAGAAGATGGCCATGTTAAAGAAATGCTTGCTTAACCCATCAGCACGTCTCTGGCACCCCAAACACTTGTCACTACCAAATCAATCATGTGTTTCAACAGGAGAATGTTTTCCTCATGTGTTTAGCCTCTTGAGCACTCAGCATCTATACTAAAGCAGCCAAGGCTACTGACCTGTCAAATACAACAATATTAAGCCATCCAGAAAGAGCAGTTCATTCAGGTAAAGGCTTTCTTTGTGTCCCCTGTACTCCCACAAAGATGGGAGGAGACAAGCGTGATATGGAAGGTAATCGGATATTGAACAATCTGGACAAACAAACTGCCTTCAAATTCTTCAAATTCTACCATTCTTTTCAAATTATAGAGTCATAATCCAGTAATGATATGGTCTGTCTGTTTCCCCACCCAAATCTCTTTTTTTATAATTATGGGAATTATAGCTCCCATAATTCCCACATGTGGTGGGAGGGACCTGGTGGGAGATAATTAAATCATGGGTGTGGTTTCCCCCATACTGCTCTCATGGTAGTGAATAAGTCTCATGAGATCTGATGGTTTCATATGGGGAAATCTCTTTCACTTGGCTGTCAATTCTCCCTTGTCTGCCACCATGTTAGACGCACATTTCACCTCCCACCATGATTGTGAGGCCTCTCCAACCATGTGGAACTGTGAGTCCATGAAATCTCTTTTTCGTTATAAATTACCCAGTCTCAGGTATGTCTTTATCAGAGCATGAGAACAGACTGATACAAGTAGTGACTAAAATCTAGTTCTACTACAGAGATTATCCAACAGCAGAAACAAAATAGATAAAGAAACTGCCCATAAGATAACATTCTAAATGCAGCTATCTCTAAAGCCAGAGTTAGATCAAGGGACAGGACAGTGCTCAAACTGTTGCCAACTCCAGTAATCACTGCTTCCTCAGATTGCTTACAATTTTCCTGTAAACAGAAATTTAGTCTGTCTCCTTCTGTCATTCAAACATGCAGTATCAACACATATGCACACAAATATATTTACACTCGTTGAGGAAAAAAAAAAGCCAAAAACACAGAAACGTGAACTTTTGCTAGTTTAAGCATTCCACTTTTTCCCTTAGGATAATTAAATAAAATCAATGACAAAAGCCACCTGCTTGTGAGGCTTTGCAATCTACATCTGAAATATCAGAATATTGTTAATATTAAAATGTTAAGAGAATCCACAGATGATTAGGGCAATGATATTGGTTCTTCTGGAATATTTCATTAAGTTATCTTACAAAGAACCCTGGTCTCAGGAAGCACTGATTAGTCTCAGGGAAGTGACACAGCCCATGTTATAAGCAAGGAGACAGAAAGCCCTGGATTCTCCAGCTAAACACTGCAAATATCTGCAAAGCTCTTTCTTCTATGGTAAAGTGAATTGACCAGAGTGATCTCCACTCAAAATTCCATTCCACTTAAAACTACGGGATTCTATGCCTGAGGAGGAGCAAAACAAAGTGCTATTATTTATGCTAAAATGGGCAATTGGGAGAAAACCCCACTGAATCCAGCCTCCTCACCCAGGGCAGGAATTCTTAAACCTCAGGGTGTATCACAATCACCTGGAGAGTTTATTAAAACACTAGAGTTTCAAATTCAGTAGGTCTGCAGTGGGGCCCAAGAACATGTCTTTCTAACAAGTTCTCGTATGCTCTGCTGGTCCATAAAGCACACTCTGAGAAATGCTGGTCTCCAAGGAAGGAATCTGATGTTCACCAAGGGCATCAGGGACTTAGGGAGCAGAAGTTGGGAGGGTCATTAACACAGAGGAGCCAAAGAAGATACAGATCACAGTCATGAAATTCTTCCAGAAAGTTGAAAAATAAGGGCTAGTCGCATATTCTTAAACTGTATCCTACTATGTCTTACTGCATAACTTGTAAAACAAATTATACGTTACTTGCTTACATACTTTTAAAATTTATGTCCTAATAAGTTTGGATGGTAATGTGATACACTTTCAGAAAGCAGGTTAAAGAAAAGCAAATTCAGTCAACAAAGAAAACTGTTAATACATTGGTGGTCCAGTGGCTCAAGAAGGAGGAGCTCTATCCTTGATATGGAACTGGAATATTTAAGAAGTGTATGTTGATCCTAGCCACAGCTCAGATAGAAGGAAAGCTCAGAATAAGTTAATCTTTTGGATAAAAGAGGAAGACTACCTTACTTTTGACTACAGACAGCTCAATTTGGAGATTTTACAGTGAACAAGAAATAACATATTTTGCCTCATTTTCATGCCTCTCAAATAAAAATAATAAGAAGAAAACTATTAAAAAAAATTGTAGGTAGGAAGGACCTATGCCATATAAGAGTTCATCAAAGCTCCCCTTTATAGGGTTACTGACAAGCTGCTAGAACTGTGCTTCTGAATCCTGAATCTGTCTCCATATAATACGTAGCACAGCATACTCCTCAAAGTAACACTCTCATTACGTATGGATTCTCAAGTGTCTGGGAATGAGGGCATGGAAGGAGTGTGTTATGAACTGAAAGTGTCTCCCCCAGAAATGCATATATTGAATCCCTAACCCCCAAAGTGAAAGTATTTGGAGATGGGGCTCTGGGAGGTTTACATGAGGTCATGAGGTGGGGTCCCCATGATGGGATTAGTGACCTTATAAGAACAGCCTAGACAGCTCTCTCTTTCTCTCCCTCTCATTTTCTCTCCCTTCCTCTTCCTCCCCTTCCTTTCTGTATGTACACAGAAAGAAGGCAGCTGTATGCAAGTCAGGAAGTGGGCACTCACAAGAGCTCAACTATGCTGGCACACTGATCTCAGACTTTCAGCCTCCAGAGCTATAAGAAATAAACGTCTGCTGTTTAAGCCACCCAGTCTATGGTACTTTGTTAAGGCAGCCTGAGCAGACCAAGGCAAAAGGAGAGTGAATCTTGATCAGGCCAGCAGTTTGGACTCTGAGCTCATAATCAGGGCATCATCACCTACGTGGAGACAATTTACCTAACTTTGGGCCAAGGAATCAAGAAGAAAAGAGCTTCTGGAATGTTATCATGGTCACCACACCACTAGCATTTGGGTTAATGCTAACCCAAAACAAAGAGATACTCCAGATGACTCAGCAGCAAGTGCCCTTGCTATTGATTTGAACTTGATTGGACAGTTTGGTTCTGGCTCTTTGATTCTCTCCCAGACACCAAGCTCCATGTCTTTGAAGTGGAGTGTTCCTGTGGCCCCTGCTCCTTATCACTGGAACCTAACTCACAGGTTTCCCTCCCAGGAACAGGAGGCCTTCCCTGGCCTGCATTCCTAAGGTCCTTCTACCCCCTGGCAGCTCAGCCTCATGTTGGCCACCTACATGAACTTCCAACCATCAACTACCTGGGCTCCCCTCACCATGAAGCCCCATCCACTTGCTGGGACACCATGTAACTACCTAACAGCTACTGTTGACTGAGCACTGGATCTGTGTGCCAGGATCTGTGCTTTAACATGCATTATCCCTAATCCTCAACACAATGCTGAAAGGTAGATAACACCCCTCCCATCTATGGCTGAAGCACACAAGACTTAGAGAGTTAAATAACTTTCCCAAGATCACACAGCCAGTCAGTAAAAGCTTGCTATTTTCACCTGTCTGTCGGACTTTAAAGTCTGTTTTCTTTCCAATACAACACAGTGCCATTTCTACCTTATCTTGGCACACCCCGCCCCTTCCTTGTCCTCCACAGCCAATGCTGCCCTGGATTGGAGCCGGCCACACTTATGTCCTCTCAGCCTTACACTGTTTCAAGCCAGCTGAGCCTCCTCCAATGGGGTCCACAGCTGGATCAGTCCCCAGTACACCACCAGCTCAGGCCCATCACCAAGTTTCTGTCCCAATTCATAAACAAGGATGAATTCAGTTTGGTGGCTCCCACCTGCAACCCCATAGTTTTCTCCAATTATAACACATAAGAACAAGTCTTGTGTGTGTTCTAGGGGGTCAGAGAAAAGGAGGAAGAAAGGTGAGAATGGGCAGAAAGAAATGAAAAAGAAAAAAGAGAAAGGAAGGAGAAGAATAGGGTCAAGAAAAAAAGTGGAGCAGAGGGGAGAGAAGGAACGAAGATGTGGTACCCCATAAAACAGCATGTGTCAAGTAAGGACATTGTGGGGCTGATTAGTCAGGGGGGGCAGAGAGCTCAAATCTGGACTCTAGCAAGATCCCTGGTCTCCTAGTTAAGCCAAAGAAAACTGTTCCTAGTATGAGAAGAGAATGTGCATGATGAGATCAAGATTACAAATTATAAAAGCAAAGTTTGCTTTTTGATAAATTGGATCAAAAAACGAGGTGGCTATAAAGGACATTTTGGGGACAACTGGGGCAATTTGAACACGAACACCTTAGATAATAGCAATGTATTCATGTAAAATTCTTTTGAGCATTATGATCTTCATTGAGGTTTTTAGCAGAATGTCTTTTTTCTTCAAAGATATCTGCTAAAGTATTTAGAGATGAAATGTCATAATGTCTCAACTAACTTTCAAGGGTCATCAAACACACACACACGCATGCACACACACACACACAACAGACAAAAATGCAGAAAGACAGAAAAATAAGTTAATATGGTAAAATATTAGCAATTGATGGATTTAGTCAAAGGATCTATGTCTTGGCTGTATTGTTTTTACAACTTTTCTCAGGTTTGAACTTTTTCAAAATAAAAAAGAAAAGAAATTACAAAGTAGCCACTACCTAAGAAGCAAATGTTTCCCTTGGGCCCAGGGTATTTTAATTTGCACAGTAAGTTCTTCTTACTGATCTTGAAAGTACTATTACAGGGGGTTAGACGCTCGTCCAGCTCTGGAGTCAGCTGCCTACACTGGAATACGATCTAAAGGGCAAGTTTCTTAACCTCTTCAAGCCTCAGTCTCCTCATCTGTAAAATGGTGCCCAAAACGGTATCTAATACCATTTTTATGGGTTGATTATGAGAGTTAAATATAGTAATTGACAGAAGTGATTATTATTGATATGAGAAAAGACAGAATGTAGAATAGTATCCCTCACTTAAATTGTCCAAATAGAATTCCAAAGAAGAAGCTGACCATTTTGTTTTAGAACTTTCTTTTTCTTTCTTCCTCTTACATAAAACACGGAGAAGCAATTTCAGAAAGATGGCGTGTGCCAAAAACCAGATATTGGAATCAACCCAGGTATCATGTCTTTTAACAAGAGAACGGGGTGATGTTTCTCTACCAAACAAAGTTTCTTATATACTCTGTTTCTTAACTTTACATTCAGGGTGAATCACTTGCAATGAAAAAACAGCAACTGTAAGAAAGAAAAATGGTTCTTCTTCAGTAAGCAGGACAGCTCACAGAAGGGAGTGGGCAGGGTAGGGAGGGTCCAGGTGGGAAACCCAATCTTCAAAACATATTCCTTCTTTTGGCAGGAAAAGCTCAGGTCAAGGAACTGGAGAGCTGGCTTCTTCCTTCCCCACAGTAACTGCCTTGATGACTGGGAGTGTGGCCCAGACAGAGCACATTCCATAAGGCTGGACAACGGGCGTGGGGCCAGCAACCGTTAAACACACTTTTGTATCCTTCAGCAAAAAGAATGTCTGGAACCAACAGCATGTGCCTTGTTCTAAGAACAGATTTCTCCTCCAGTGATTTCTCCAGCTTACAGAAGAACTGTTAATGCAGTGTACACCTACCTAGACTACGGTTACTTTATAGCTGGGTGCCTCAGTGTGAGATACTTAAGAATACTGTATTTTTAAAACGCTTGGAGAATGGCATGCTTCCAACATCAGTATGAAACTAGTCCCTAAATTAAGTTAGCACACATATTAAGAGATGCACACAAACTTAAGAAAAAGCAAAATCAAGACTACACAGAGCTTAAGGATACCTACTTATTTCCAGAGTCAGAAATATGTTTAAAAAAAAATTGGATCGGGGGAGACATACAAGTTGTTATGAAGGACACACTAAGGGATGCTGCATACACTCATACACTGTGGAACTTGCTCTTTTTGCGGCCATGCTGTGATGTGTGAGTGCACACATAACACCAGTGCTGGCCAGGCACAGTGGCTCACACCTGTAATCCCAGCACTTTGGGAGGCCGAAGCGGGTGGATCACAAGGTCAAAAGATCAAGACCATCCTAGTCAACATGGTGAAACGCTGTTTCTACTAAAAAGACAAAAATTAACTGGGGATGGTGGTACACACCTATAGTTCTAGCTATTCGGGAGGCTGAGGCAGGAGAATCACTTGAACCCAAGGCAGTGGTTGCAGTGAGCCAAGATCCTGCCACTGTACTCCAGCCTGGCAAAAGAGCTAGACTCCGTCTCACAAAAAAAACAACAAACCACCAGTCCTTACTCTGTGCAACCCTAATCCCCTGTATCTCTTTCCCCATTGTAAACCACCATATCATATACTCTTATCTTAACCATTAACTTCTCTGGATGGTCCAAAAAAATAAAGAAAAAGCCATGGACTGTTTCTAATGTATATTCTGGCTCTTTCCCTTTTTCCAAAACTATTAATTATTCAGTCAACCTAGTTAAAAGAGGGAAAAATGAGAAAGAACATAAACTTTGAATAACTGGATATCACTTCAGAACCTACAAAACGTACACTCAATGAATAATGCACAGCCAGACAAAGTGCTGGATAGGCAGCTCTGTCTATGGAGTAGCCATTCTTTCATTTCTTTACTTTCTTAAAAGAAAAAGTAATGGCTAAGTATTAAAACAGGGAAATGTCCATAATTCAATACAAATGAGCATGAAACAATACTTATATGAATATGAATTCTTATTGATTGCTGTGTAAAAGAAGTATTCATAGAAAAATATCTGAACTCTAACACAAGAGAAATTAACAGCAGTTTGGGGAGTGCATAATGAGCTTTTGAGAGATGTCTTGCTGGGCACAGTGGCTCACACCTATAATCCCAGTACCTTGGAAGGCCTGTAATCCTAGCACTTTAGAAGGCTGAGGCAGCCAGATCACAAGGTCAAGAGTTGGAGATCAGCCTGGCCAACATGGTGAAACCCTGTCTCTACTAAAAATACAAAAATCAGCCAAGTATGGTTGTGTGCACCTGTAATCCCAGCTACTTGGGAGGCTGAGGCAGGAGAATTGCTTGAACCCAGGAGGCAGAGGTTGCAGTGAGCCATGATTACAACACTGTACTCCAGCCTGGGCAACAGAACAAGACTCCATCTCAAAACAAACAAAAACAAAACAGAGATGTCTTTTTTGCTTGCTTCTTGGTTTCTTTAGTGAGGTAATACTCTTTTTGTAATGAATAATAATAACAATAGTATTTTTTTCTTGATAGGAAAAAGGAAGCTAGGTATGGTGGCTCATACCTGTCATCCCAGCTACTTAGGAGGCCGAGGTGGGAGGATAGCTTGAGGCCAGGAGCTTAAGACCAGCCTGAGCAACACAGTGAGATCCCTGTCTCTAAAAATATATATATGTATAAAGAAAAGGAAAACAATAAACCAAGGATAAAGGTTGATTTCTTATTTTAAATTCCACAGTCATCTAAGAGAACTAAACTCTAAGGCATCTGTAACATTCATGAATAAATACATTGTGGATCAACCCAGGGAGCATTTTCACATCAGCAGGCACCCAGATGGACACCCTGGTAACAAAGTCCTATTGTTTGGGGGAATGTCCCCAAGTCCCATTATAGGGAAGAAGCTTCAAGGCCTCTATGAAAATATTTACACATGAGAGAACACAGACACACACACCCCAAATCCACATGAGAAAATTGAAGAAATAGCATCTCATAAAAAAAACTAAGGTTTTTATGGTGTTAGGTCTTATGTTTAAGTCTTAAATCGATCTGGAGTTAATTTTAGTGTAAGGTGTCAGGAAGGGGTCCAGTTTCTGCTTTCTGTACTTGGCTAGCCAGTTTTCCTAACACCATTTATTAAACAGGGAATCCTTTACCTATTGCTTGTTTTTGTGAGGTTTGTCAAAGA
>CAUYQU010049728.1:0-10149 GCA_963574635.1 Cheracebus regulus
ATGGGGTTTCTCCATGTTGGTCAGGCTGGTCTCAAACTCCTGACCTTAGGTGATCCACCTGCCTTGAGCTCCCAAAGTGCTGGGATTACAGGCATGAGCCACTACACCCGGCCTCTTTTTTTTTTTTTTTTTTTTTTTTTGAGATGGAGTTTCGCTCTTGTTGCACAGGCTGGAGTGCAGTTGCGTGATCTTGGCTCACCACAACCTCTGCCTCCTGGGTTCAAGTGATTCTCTCTCTCTCTCTCTCTCTCTCTCTTTTTTTTTTTTTTTTTTTTAAAAATATTGGGTTTCACCATGATGGCCAGTCTGGTCTTTAACTCCTCAGGTGATAAACCCACCTCCCCTCAACCCTTTGACACACGAGCCCAACGCAATCTAAAAAAAAAAAAAAAAAAAAAAAAAAGAGGCCGGGTGTAGTGGCTCATGCCTGTAATCCCAGCACTTTGGGAGCTCAAGGCAGGTGGATCACCTAAGGTCAGGAGTTTGAGACCAGCCTGACCAACATGGAGAAACCCCATCTCTACTAAAAATACAAAATTAGTCACGCATGGTGGCACATGCCTGTAATCCCAGCTACTTGGGAGGGTTAGGTAAGAGAATCCTTTGAACCCAGGAGGCAGAGGTTGCAGTGAGCCGAGACTGCATCACTGCACTCTAGCCTGAGCAACAAGAGCAAAACTCCATCTTAAAAAAAAAAAAAAACCTGAAAGGAGACATTCCTAGATTGCAATATACTACTTCTACTTCTAAGTTGGATACAACTAAATTATAGCAAGGATTTACACCAGGCAAGAAGAAAAAGTTGGAAAAAGAAACTAAGTTGAGGCTGGGTGCAGTGGCTTATGCCTATAATCCCAGAACTTTGGGAGGCCAAAGCAGGTGGATCACAAGGTCAAGAGATCGAGACCATCCTGGCCAATATGGTGAAACCCTGTCTCTACTAAAGAATACAAAAAAATTAGCTGAGTGTGGTAGTGTGCACCTGTAGTCCCAGCTATTCGGGAGGTTGAGGCAGGAGAATTGCTTGAACCTGGGAGAAGGAAGTTGCAGTGAGCCAAGATCACACCACATGCTCCAGTCTGGCACCTGGCTACAGAGTGAGACTCTGTCTCCAAAATAAATAAATAAATAATAATAATAAAATGAAAGAAACTAAGTTGAGTTGCTCCCTTAGGAAGGGAGGGGAAGAGATCTACAATGATTTATAAGCATCTTCTAGATAAGCTCACAGAGCAGCTGGGTTTTCTCTTTTTTTTTTTTTTTTTTAGAGATGGGGTGTGTCACCCAGGTTGGAGCTCACTGGCACAATCTCCCCTCACTGCAATTTCCACCTCCCAGGTTCAAGTGATTCTCCTGCCTCAGCCTCCTAAGTAGCTGGAATTACAGGCAAGTGACACCATTCCTGGTTAATTTTTATATTTTTAGTACAGACAAGGTTTCACCATATTGGCCACACTGGTCTCAAACTCCTGACCTCAACCAATCTACTAGCCTTGGCCTCCCAACGTGCTGAGATTATAGGCTCGCATGAACCACAAGCCCAGCCACAAAATCTCAAAAAACAAGGACATGGGACCAGCACCATGGCTCATGTTTGTAATCTCAGCACTTTGGGAGGCCAAGGTGGGCAGATCACTTGAGGTCAAAAGTTTGAGACCAGTATGGCTAACGTGGTGAAACCCTGACTCTACTAAAATTACAAATATTAGCTGGGCATGGTGGCATGTGCCTGTAATCCCAGCTACTTGGGAGGCTGAGGGAGGAGAACTGCTTGAGCCCAGGAGGTGGAGACTGCAGTTAGTTGAGATCACACCACTGCACTCCAGCCTAGGCAACACAGTGAGACTCTGTCGCAAAAAAAAAAAAAAAAAAAAAATTAGCTGACTGGTGGTGAGTGCCTGTAATCTCACTACTTGGGAGGCTGAGTTAGGAGAATCGCTTGAACCTGGAAGATGGAGGGTGCAGTGAGCCAAGATCATGCCATTGCACTCCAGCCTGTGCATAAATCATGCAATTTGCACAAGAGCAAAAATCTGGGGGAAAAAACAACAAATACATGTCCCTGTTCCTTTTTTCTTTTTTTTGTAGAGACGGGGTTTTACCAAGTTGGCCTGGATTGTCTTGATCTCCTGACCTCGTGATCTGCCCGCCTCAGCCTCCCAAAGTGCTGGGATTACAGGCGTGAGCCACCGTGCCCGGCCTCACCTGTCCCTGTTCTTAAATCTTTGCAGCTGGGTGTAGTGTGGGTCATGCCTGTAATCCTAGCACTTTGGGAGGCTGAGGTAGGAGGACTGCTTGAGATCAAGGGTTCAAGACCATGCTGGCCAACACAGCAAAACCCTATCTCTATTTTTTAAGTTAATATAAAATTAAACAAACAAAAAAGACTGCACCTATGGCTATGTTTAGTTTATTTGGTACACTTTATCAGACAGATCAATAGAGCCAAGTCCTAGGACAGCTAAATATTCTACCTTTTGTCAATCAGAAAACCTGCACATTGGAAACTGAAGCACATAAAAGTTTGTATCAGGCAGGGTGCAGTGGCTCACGCCTGTAATCCCAGTACTTTCGGAGGCTGAGGCAGGTGCATCACCTGCGGTCAGGAGTTCAAAACCAGCCTGGGCAACATGGTGAAACCCTGCCTCTACTAAAAAAGCAAAAATTAGCCAGACATGGTGGCATGAACCTGTAATCCCAGCTACTTGGGAGGCTGAGGCAAAAGAATTACAGGGAGGTTGCAGAGAGCCAAGATTGCGCCACTGTACTCCAGCCTGGGCAACACAGAGGAAAACACTGTCTCAAAAAAAAAAAAAATTAGCCGGGTGTGATGGCTTGCACCTGTAATCCCACCTACCCAAAGGCTGAGGTGGGAGGATCACTTATCACTTGAGCCTGGGAGGTGGAGACTGCAGATTGCTCCACTATACTCCAGCCTGGACAACAGAGCGAGACTCCTTCTCAAAACAAAAAATAAAGTTCATCATCTGAGGGTAATGGTAAGTTTTTACCCACTAGTGCCAAGGATCCTGAGCAGGATCCCTGAAGAAGCCAAAGATTATCATGACCCAGAATTTGCAAAGGCACAGAGAAAAGCCTCCCAACAAGATCAATTCACTTATGGATATTCAAACACACACACCCTATTCACTTAGAATAGTGTAACATCAAGGAAAAAGGGAATCTGATAGTTATAGGATGTCAGAATTCAAAAAGATCTCACAGAAATACTCTACTCAGGCCAGGCGTGGCGGTTCACACCTGTAATCAGGACTCTGGGAGGTCGAGGCGGGCAAATCACCTGAGGTCCAGAGTTCGAGACCAGCCTGACCAACATGGTGAAACCCCATCTCTACTAAAAATACAAAAATTAGGCCGGGCGTGGTGGCTCACGCCTGTAATCCAAGCACTTTGGAGGCCAAGGCGGGTGGATCACCTGAGGTCCGGAGTTCAAGACCAGCCTGACCAACATGGTGAAACCCCGTCTTTAAAAAAAATTAAAAAATAAAAATAAAAATAAAAATAAAATAAAAAATAAAAATACAAAAATTAGCTGGGTGTAGTGGCGCATGCCTGTAATCCCAGCTACTCTTGAGGCTGAGGCAGAAGAATTGCTTGAACCTGGGAGGTAGAGGTTGCAGTAAGCCAAGATAGTACCATTGCACTCCAGCCTGGGTGACAAGAGATGCTATCTCACAAAATAAAAAATTAAAAAAGTAAAAATTCTTTTTTTTTGAGGCAGAGTTTTTCTCTTGTTATCCAGGCTGGAATGAAATGGCGCAATCTTAGCTCACTACAACCTTCACTTCCTGGGTTCAAGCAATTCTCCTGCCTCAACCTCACAAGTAGCTGGAATTATAGGTGCCCGCCACCATGCCCCATTAATTAATTTTTATCTTTTTAGTAAAGATGGGGTTTCACCATGTTGGCCAGGCTGGTCTCAAACTCCCAACCTCAGGTGATTCACCCACCTCAGCCTCCCAAAGCACTGAAGTGCTGGGATTACAGGCGTGAACCACTGCCCCTGCCTAAAAAAGAAATATTTAGGCTGGGTGTAGTGGCTCACGCCTGTAATTCTAGCAGTTTGGGAGGTACAGGCCGGTGAATCTTTTGAGCCTAGAAGTTCAAGACCAGCCTGGGCAATATGGCAAAACTGCATCTCTATTAAAAATACAAAATACTGGCCAGGTGTGGTGGCTCAAGCATGTAATCCTAGCACTCTGGGAGGTGGTGGATCACCTGAGGTCAGGAGTGCAAGACCAGCCTGGTCAACATAGTGAAACCCTGTCTCTACTAAAAATACAAAAACTAGATGGGCATGGTTGCAGGTGCCTGTAATCCCAGCTACTCAGGAGGCTGAGGCGGGAGAAGTGCTTGAACCTAGGAGGCAGAGGTTGCAATGAGCCAAGATCATGCCATTGCATTCAGCCTGGGCAACGCAGCAAGGCTGGGCTGTAATCTCAGCACTTTGGGAGGCCAAGGTGGGCAGATCACTTGAGGTCGCAACCCTGAGACCAGCCTGGCAAACATGGTGAAACCCTATCTCTACTAAAAATACAAAAATTGCCAGGTGCAGTGGCTCAAGCCTATAATCCCAGCACTTTGGGAGGCCAAGACAGGTGGATCACAAGGTCAGGAGATCAAGACCATCCTGGCTAACAGGGTGAAACTCTGTCCTTAAAATAAAAAATAATGATAATAAAAATTAAAAATTAAAAAATATATATATAAATTAGCTGGGTGTGGTGCTCGATGCCTGTAATCCCAGCTACTTGGGAGGCTGAGGCAGGAGAGTCGCTAGAACTAGGGAGGCGGAGGTTGCAGTGAGTCAAGATTGCACCACTGCACTCCAGCCTGGGTAACAGAGTGAGACTCCATCTGAAAAAAAAAAAATTAGCTGGGCATGGTGGCGCACACATGTAATCCCAACTACTATGGAGGGTGAGGTGGGAGAATCACCTGAACCTAGGAAGTCAAGGCTGCAATGAGCCATGTTACTCCAGCCTGGGTAATGGGAGTGAGACCCTGTCTCAAAGGGGAAAAAAAAAAGAATGAGCCTGGGAGCAGTCATTCACGCCTCTAATGCCAGCACTTTGGGAGGCCAAGGTGGGCAGATCACCTGAGGTCAGGAGTTTGAGACCAGCTTGGCCAATGTGGCAAAACCCTGTACCCACTAAAGAAGCACAAAAATTAGCAGGGCATGGTGGTACATGCCTGTAACCCCAGCTACTCGGGAGTCTGAGGCAGGAGAATGGCTTGAACCCAGGAGGCGGAAGTTGCAGTGAGCCAAGATCACACCATTGCATTCCAGCCTGGGCAACTAGAGAGAAACTCCATCTTAAAAAAAAAAATGAAAAAAAGAAATGTTCTAGTTTAAGTTGTGAGAATGAACCAATAGAAAAAAAATTTAAATATAAAATTTTAAAAAATAAACAATCTAGCCTACTGACCTCACTGTCACAGATGAAGAAAATAAATCTCAGTGTAATTAAATATATTTGCCAAAAGACAATTATTTGACAAGACTTAGCATTCCAAGTCCAGTGGTTTCCCATTGTCCAAATGGTTCTCTCTTTTTTGTAATGTCCTTCTCATATTCAAAATACATTCATATATATATATATATATATATTTTTTTTTTTTTAAACCAAATGGTTCTCAAATATATCCTGCAGAGCAGTTTGGTTTCCAGAGGTGATTTAGGGGTGTTGGTAGAAGTAAGAGTCATGCTCCCTTTTCCACTTTTAGACAGAGCTGCTCTGATTGATTTTATGCACTGTGCTTCCAAGTAACATTTCACTTCATTGAAGAGGGTACCATCGGCCAGGTGTGGTGCTCACGCCTGTAATCCTAGCACTTTGGGAGGACAAGGTGGGTGAATCACATGAGGCCAGGAGTTTTGAGATCAGCATGGGTAACACGGAGAAACCCCATCTCCTCTAAAAACACGAAACTTAGCCGGGTATGATGGTACACACCTGTAATCCCAGCTACTCAGAAGGCTGAGGCATGAGAACAGTTTAAACCCAGAAGGCGGAGGTTGCAGTGAGCCAAGATTGCACTCCAGCCTAGGCAACAGAGCAAGATTCTGTCTTAAAAATAATAAAAAATTTGGCTAAAAGAAATTTGAAAATAATTTCACTATAACATGACAGAGCTCTGCCATCTGGAGGAGTCTGAGATAAAATAGCTGACCCAGGTTTAATTGCCCAGTAAAAACCTTTTTGTTCTGTAAATACAAGAGCATGGGTGGAAGACAGGGTAGGAAGAGAGGAAGACAATATCCTTCAGCAGGAGGAAAAGGAGCTAACAATTACCTCTAGGTGCTTGGTAGCTTCTTCGTTGCGGGACATTAGTAGTAGTTTGGTGCGCAGGCTTCGGAAATGCATATCACCCAGCAGAGATGCCCGCTTCACAGGGGCTTCTGTGGTTGACTGGGAGGAAACCAATGGGAAAGTCACTAAAACTGGCTTGGAATAAATACTGAGGGAGAGCCAGGGACCAGGAATCAGTCCTAAGTCCCTGGAAAAGGGTTAAGAAATGAAGCTAGGAGGCCAGGTGCAGTGGCTCATGCCTGTAATCCCAGCACTTTGGAGACAAAGGCAGGCGGATCACAAGGTCAAGAGTTCGAGACCAGACTGACCAACATGGTGAAACCCCAACTCTACTAAAAATACAAAAATTAGCCAGGTGTGGTGTCGTGGGCCTGTAATCCCAGCTACTTAGGAGGCTGAGGCAGGAGAATCGCTTGAATCCAGGAGGCAGAGGTTGCAGTGAGCCGAGAGTATGCCATTGCACTCCAGCCTGGACGACAGAGCATGACTCCATCTCAAAACAAAACAAAACAAAACAAAAAAGAAATGAAGCTAGGAAGGGGGAGTCCCACAAAGGCTCATTATCAGGGTACCGAAGGAAAGTGGTTTTAGAGAGAAAACAAAGAGCAGGTCAGGTGCAGTGGCTCATGCTTATAATCCAAGCATTTTAGGAGGCAGAAGTGGGCAGATTACCTGAGGTCAGGAGCTTGAGACCAGTCTGACCAACGTGGAGAAACCCTGTCTTTACTAAAAATACAAAATTAGCCAGGCGTGGTGGCATATGCCTGTAATCCCAGCTACTTGGGAGGCTGAGACAGGAGAATTGCTTGAACCCAGGAGACAGAAGTTGCGGTGAGCTGAGATCGCACCACTGCACTCCAGCCTGGGAAACAACAGTGAAACTTCATCTCAAAAAATATATAAATAAATAAGTAAAATAAAAATAAAAATAGAAAGCAAGGAGCAAGTGTAAGGTGAGAGCTATATACTCTTTGAAAGTCCAAATATCAAGAGAGGGTCCCCAATCCAGATGGCAACATGATTATCATGTTTTAAAAAAAGTTCATACATCTGCATTCATAATGAAGCACTCTATAACATCTGCTCCAGGACCTTAAAACGAAAAAAAAAAAAAAAAAAGTTCATACATGAGGAAAACTAAAGAAAGGTAAGGTTACCTGAGCCTGTAGCAGTCAGGAAAAATAAAGTCCTCTCTGACAAATAAATGTAAGCACATTTAAGCCCTTCCCTTTCTGCAAAGGGGTTAAAAGGGGGAAAAAATGTTCAAAAGGCTTGTGTGAAATTCAGGCAAAATAGGCTGGGCGAGGTGGCTCACACCTGTAATCCCAACACTTTGGGAGGCCAAGGCAGGTGGATCATGAGGTCAGGAGTTCAAGAACAGCCAGGCCAAGATAGTGAAACCCCATCTCTACTAAAAATACAAAAATTAGCTGGGCACAGTAGCAGGAGCCTGTAATCCCAGCTACTTGGGAGACTGAGGCAGGAGAATTACTTGAACCAGGGCAGCAGAGGTTGCAGTGAACGGAGATGGAGCCACTGCACTCCAGCCTGGATGACAAAGTGAGACTCTGTCTCCAAAAAAAAGAAAAGAAAAGAAAAGAAATTCAGGCAGAATAAACTCACCAGAATAAAGAGCTCACTATTTGTGATGTTAAGAAAGATGCAGTTGGCTCCCAGGGCTTTCTTGAACTCTTTATGGACGTTTTCATTGGAGCAGCTGCAGAGAAAAAAAGTACTCTGAGGGCAGAATGCAGAAGAGTGAAGAATTTGGGGGAAGCCAAGCATGGTGGCTTAAGCCTATAATCCTAGCACTTTGGGAGGCTAGGGCAGGATGATCACTTAAGGCCAGGAGTTTAAGACTAGCACGGGCAACATAGTGAGACCCTGTCTCTATTAAAAAAAAAAAAAATTCAGAGGAGAAAGAGCAGGGCTCAGAAAATAAGAAGAGGGACCACAGTTAAAGAACAAGGATGGAAAAATAAAGGAACTGAGTGTCTTCTGAGCAAGAAGGGCTCTACAGGGCCAGGGGAACAATAGAGAAAACTGCAAAGTGGGAGTGAGGTCTGGGAGAAATAAAGCCAGAGATTAGGACTGTCAAGAGGGCCCTCATTCCCACCATCCTTAACACTCACGCCTCTCTCAGATCCTCAGGCACAGCCATGGTAACCTTGAAGAAGCTGCCTTTGGTTGCAAGGGGATTGGGATTAACTGGCCGAAGTCGTTCCAGGGTAACAATTTCATTGTAGGTGGCATCACAGGCAGCATATTCAATGACATAGAACTGGCATATGGTAAAAAAGGAGAAGTTGTGGATGACCTGAGCAACTTTCTATGAATAAAATATTTGTTTCAGTAGTTCTCCAAAGACATTCCCAGTCACTCACATCTCCCTTCATCATCCGCACCCGGGCCAGCCACCAGCCACAAGGTTCCTGTTCATTGGCTCGGGAATAAACCTAAAGAAAAGTAGAGAATCAAAGAGATATTGAAGACCATCCAAAAGCATCAAGAAAAGAGATAAGGAGGCCAGGCACAGTGGCTCACGTCTGTAATCTCAGCGCTTTGGGAGGCCGAGGCCAAAGGATTGCTTATGCCCAGAAGTTCAAGATCAGCCTGGGCAACATAAAGAATAGAATAAGCATTAAGATATTTGGGGCTGCTGGGCGCAGTGACTCACACTTATAATCCCAGCACTTTGGGAGGCCGAGGTGGGAGAATTTCTTAAGCACAGGAGTTCAAGAACAGTCTAGACAACATAGTGAGACCCCATCTCTACCAAAAAAAAAAAAAGGAGGCCGAGCATGGTGGCTCATGCCCGTAATCCCAGCACTTTGGGAGGTGGAGGCAGGCGGATCACCTGAGGTCATGAGTTCAAGATCAGCCTGGCCAACACGGTAAAACCCCACCTCTACTAAAAATACAAAAATTAGCCAGGTATCGTGGCACACGCCTATACTCCCAGCTACTCAGGTGGCTGAGGCAGGAGAATCCCTTGAACCTAGGACGCAGAGTTGCAGTGAGCCAAGATCACACCACTGCACTCCAACCTGAGTAATAGAGCAAGACTCTGTCTCAAAAAGAAAAAAAAAGAGGCAGTTGTGGTGCATGCCTGTAGTCCTAACTAAGCAAGAGGCTGAGGTGGGAGGATCACTTGAGCCTGGGAGGTCGAAATTGCACTGAGCTGTGATTGCACCACTGCACTCTGGCATGGGCAACAGAATGAAAACTTGGCCAGAGGGCCAGGTGCGGTGTCTCATGCCTATAATCCCAGCATTTTGGGAGGCTAAAGCGGGCGGATCAGCTGAGGTTGGGAGTTGGAGAACAGTTTGACCAACATAGTAAAACTCCATCTCTACTGAAAATGCAAAAAATTAGCCAGGCGTGGTGGCAGGCGAGCGTAATCTCAGCTACTCAGGAGGCTGAGGCAGAATTGCTTGAACCCGGGAGGTGGAGGTGGCAATGAGCCGAAATCGCCACTGCACTCTAGCCTAGGCAACAGAGCCAGGCTCTGCCTCAAAAAAAAAAGAAAAAGAAAACTTGGCCAGTCGTGGTGGCTCATGCCTGTAATCCCAGCACTCTGGGAGGCTGAGCTGGACAAATCACCTGAGGTTGAGAGTTCAAGACTGGCCGGGCGTGGTGGCTCACGCCTGTAATCCAAGCACTTTGGAGGCCAAGGCGGGCGGATCACCTGAGATCAGGAGTTCAAGACCAGCCTGACCAACATGGTGAAACCCCGTCTTAAAAAAAAAAAAAAAAAAAAAAAAAAAAAGATTTAAAGACAAACCTGACAAAAATTAATAAACACAATCTAAAC